>JAWDGP010007329.1:725000-747500 GCA_033675545.1 Elysia crispata
CATTTTTATGCACATTGAATTTCCGTCCACATTATTTTGTAGTAGTTCTTATCTCATAAGCTGTAAAACTGCTAACTTTATATTTTACCATTCTAATTAAAGATCCTTTTAAACGCCCATTACACGCTATAAGTTGCGACAAAATGGGCCAAGAGGGAAAATTCATCAGACTACTGAAATCGGTTAATGACTAGTCCACAATAAGACTAAGAGTAAACTAACTGGGTCTGCTTTATTTCATTCACTTTGGGGAAAAAATTACTTTTCCAGTCTGATTGTCGAGAGAGCACAAAAGAAAGATCACAAGGTGAGAAAAGGTTTTATTTTATTTTCTTTTTCTTTTTAAATTATACCTAAAGGTGAGACTTAAATATAAAATCAGCTGACCTTATTTCCATGCTTACGCGAAGCTCGTCGAAAAGTCCATTATAAAACAAGAAGGTGGATAAAAGTCCAGGAAATCGAAGTTTAAGAGCCAATCGTATCTCAGGCAAAGCTATTATTATCCGCAGAGCTGGGTGTCTTTATCTTCATCTTTTTTTATATTATTTTTGTTAGGGGTCACAATTTTGAAGGTCAGAGGTCATGCCACTCATCCCTCGGACTTACTGTCCAGTTTCAGAGAGAAGAAGAACTAATTTTTGCCCACAAATTTTGTTTCCTGACTTATAAAACATAGGTCAACACTGAATATTTCTCAAAATTAACTGTTATTGGATCATCTCAATAATTATTTTCTAGGCCAGCGCAGGCTGTAATTGATTTATTTTGCGCACAAAACAGGAAAAATGTAAGTATCAAAATTAATGCCAAGATGATTTATACGCTACACGTGTAGGATCTTCTGAATTAAAATAAGAAGTGTTATAATTTTGCATCTCGCTTTTCAGCTCAGAGGATATGGAATTGTATCTCTGCGCTCGTAATGCACACCAAACCTCCAAATTCAAGCACTATGCACCGCTTTCGAGCAAGAATTTCCGAAGTGCCTGTAAAACAGTATGAGTTATTAGGAAAAATTCTTCTCTCAGTAGGACTGGTCATGACTTTCAAGGCAAGATATTAACTCAAAAACTAATTCATTACTTCTTTCTAACTTAACTATGCTTTAAAAAATATAAATTGAATGGTTCACTGTAATATGTTTGCAAAAGTTTGTTTATATTTTGGACTGATTTATCTATAATAATTTCGCCTCGAATTTGAGTGTTTGATCTTATTACACCTACAAAAAGTGCTGCCTAAAATTTCCTACTAGCGCTTCGTACAAAATGCCCCAATGCTGAATGCGATCTTAAATTCCCACGAACGATCCTGTGACAGATAAAGTGGGAAGTAAATTGTTCTACAGTTAGTTAATCTAGTTACAGTAAAAAAAATTTCGTGCTACAGTCGATTAAGTTATGAAAAACTAAATAAAAAGAACAAAAGAATTGGTTCGCATAGGCTTTGCAAACGATTCAGCTTGAATATTATGAAAAAATTGACATTATTGCTGTTTTGTTAGCATTGAAAGGGACCAGAGGGTGAGCAAAGCACCTTTTCTTCATTCTTTCTATACCTAGACTAAGTAATTTGTTTGCCTTAACATCTGTTCGGTTGTTTGATAAAATTCCTCCTCAACAATTATTTCAGGCACACACTGCAGGAAACAATCCTACAAAGGCATATAGCAGCCGGAATGATCTAGTCCTATACTGACAGCGTGGGAATCGAACTCACGACAAATTGTCTCAGCAGATCTCATCGTGAGAGTCATCACCCATATGCACCAATTTTCTTTTTTTTTTTTCCTTTCAATGAAAATGTCAAGGCGGTCGACGAAGGATGATGACAATCACTAAGTTTTCCCACTGCAACCCTAAAATTTAAGTTATGCGGAGCTGCCCAACGACGCATCGATACTGTCGCATCAACTTCAGATTTAAACTTTATATATTGTGACTCGACACGGTTCTTTCAATATTAGCTCATACAAGCTCTGGTGGTTTGAGGTGTTAGCAGTATATGTAAGAAGACCTCGAAACAGAGTCTGAGTCTGTTGGCCGCTAGAATCATACTCTAGTCTGCTTTGTACCTGACTATTTTATAATCCGTATTTAAAAAAAGGAAAGAAATTATATTGATTATTTAAGAAAAAGCATTACTTGCAAATATTTCTAATGTATTCATTTGCGCGCGGTCTTCCCCGTTTGGAAAATTTCGTTTATTGATTTTCTAGACGGAATAGCAACATCTGATAGCACATTGTAACGCAATGAACAGATGAACAGAATGTTGCGCAAGAATACTTTAGAAAGATGTGAGACAGTTAAAAACACAGACGGAAATAGACAGACAAGATGAGAGTGAGAGAGAGAGAGGGAGGGAGCGGAAAAGAGAGTGAGGGAGGTATAAAAATGTCTAATGATATAAACAGACAGATCCACTTAAATAGACAGGCAGGTGTTTATGCAGATGCTAGCAGTAGAAAGGACAGAGAGAGAGAGAGAGAGAGAGAGAGAGAGAGAGAGAGAGAGAGAGAGAGAGAGAGACAGACAGACAGACAGACAGACAGACAGACAGACAGACAGACAGACAGACAGACAGACAGACAGACAGACAGACAGACAGACAGAGACAGACAGACAGACGGACGGACAGACAGACAGACAGAGAGGCAGACAGATAGAAAAAAGATTGGGGAGGAGATAAATAATGACCAAGAAAAATGTTGTAAATAAAGATAATGTAGAAAACAGACAATCAAGTAAGAAGACCCAGAGATTTATTATTCTGGGCAAAGGAATTACGACACACGTGGCTATGTGGAAAGGCGTAAAAAAAAATAAGGAATGTCTGCCACCATGTGCAAGATAGGACCAAAAACAATACAAGTGTAATAAAAATAATCGAAAGAAGCCCAATCACGTAGGTAAATTATTACGTCATGCCTTTTGCAAACAAAGCAAGTAAATCAGAGCTCATTTTCAGAGACTCAACTCGCACTAGTCCTCTACTCCTTCAATCTTTTATTTTTATTTCCGCTTTCCCCTTTTCTTTCCTGTCGCCATGTTATATGGCAGATGGTGCGTCCGTGTAGGGCACCAGTTAAGATCTTTGCCAGGTAACCATATGCATGTGAAAGGAACAGGCTCATGGTGTAGCCACTACATTATTCTCGTCGCCTTTTTCACAGAGTTACAATGCCAGAATCTTACAGTGGAGGATGAGATTGGGGAAATGAATGTTTTCTTTCAACCTTTTCATTATCAACGGCGTTTCGTATTTTTTTTTATTATTTTGTTTCTCGTATTCTCTCACACGTATATTGAAATCAACTTGGCGTAAAGGATTTCATGTTTGTCTCCGACTTTTCAAATTGATTTTCTCCTCTCAACTTAACAAAATATTTCAAATTTTGCTTTAAGTCAGCAGGTTTGATATTATCAATTTTTTTTTCTTTTCAGTCTACGATTAATTTTCACTTAAACTCTATTCTAAAACAATGCTCAGCATACACCTCATGTTATAAAGTCTACAAATGTGTCACACATTTTTCACCCATTTTTATTCTTGATAGTGTTTTTGCAATAATAATCATTATAATTACCTTGGGTGATTTCATAAGTAGGAAAGGCAAGAAAATGGGCAGAACAGCAACGGAAAAATTTTAGCAAATAATAGGAGCAAAGATGATAAAATTATTCTATAGAGAGTAAGATTTAAAGACTCCACATCTCTCATCGACCTCCATAATTATCCTAGAGGCATGATTCCTATGTCTCTGTTTGCATTTTACTGATAAATTATCCGCTTATCACAGGAGCTATTGCATTGTACAGCAGTATAAAACTGAATCTGAAATGGGAAGTTTCGCACAAAGCAATAAAATATTTTATTGTTTCCTAGGTCCGGTTAAACCTGAGTTTAAGGCGCAAATTTATGCATTTTAGAGGTATTTCAAGATACGAAATCATTAAAGAAAAGAGATTCATGTTTCTTGGTGTTGTTTCACTTCCTCTCACCCTCTTCTGTCCAATACCCCCCCCCTCCCAGAAATCAACAGTGAAGCTATGTGTGTTACATCGTGAGGTGGATAAAGTCAATAATTTTGAGGTCCACTTTAAATCATTTTGCTAACCTTTGTTAATATTATTGGTGTTGATGTAGTGTTGTTGCTTGTTGGAAGAATCCTGCGTAGGATAAGCTTTAGAACATTCAGAAATAATAATAAATAATTATGGCAAAGAAACATGAATATGGGAGATCAAACAAAGACATACCACATACATTTTGGCAAGGGGGTAGGGTCGTTTAGTCTCTAAGCAGGACAGAATGTACAGAATTCGTGTGCTTCCTTGAGCAATTAACCCTGAGCTTCTTCTCTGTAACAGGTCTTCAGAAATGGTGTTAAAGACTATCCTTTGTTGCAAACAGATGTGAATCTTAACCTGAAAAGAATAACGGCAATAAGAATAAACCCCTTCAATGGCAAAAGACGAGTTACTGGGATATTCGGTTTAAATGATGACTGCTGCATATCCCTGTTGATCTAAATACTTTGGCGTCATATAAGACTCATCAAATCTTATAGTACATTCTACATTCTACTTGGCAGCTTGAAACTAATGTCTTCCCAGGGATTACCAATAATATGAGCATCTGCGACCAAATGGTAGAAAACATTAACTGTGACCCACGTAACTCATACATCGCGGAACAAAAGTATATATATACATACATATATATATATATATATATATATATATATATATATATATATATATATATATAAAAGATGGCTAGTGTAAATAGGGTTCCGAAAGACAAATCTTGACTTCTTCGATCTCGCAGCTTTTATTTTGTCTACTCATTTTGGACCACCTCTGTGCTACAATTGAAAAAATATTATTTTTGGTTCCTTTGTTGTTGTTTTTTTTGGTTTTTGTTTTTTTTTCCTTAACTTGATTTTTTATTTTTCAATCTTTCTTCGTTTGCTATATCTTCGAATGGTTCTTGCCATGCTCGAATATTCGTTTTTATTCTCTCATTGCCGTGTATTTTATTTTCTAGAGTGTGACAGAAAAGCTACGTTGACAAAGACGTTTTTTTTTTTTTTTTCTCCAAATGCGGCAATTCCTTCAAATTAAGATGCATCATAACATCTACTCTTTGGTGTCAAAATTAATAATTAATTAATAATTCTGATTTGACATCCCCCAGCTTCACAGGCCATGTCTTGGTGCGAATGTTGTTTTTCTTTTGACTAATTTTCACTTCTTTAGTTTTGTTTTCCGATTTAAAACAAGAATTTGTTTAACAGGGAACAGAGCTGTTATATGAAAATAAAAAATCCGTTTCAAGTTGCAAGTTCTTAATGGAATGATCCTCCCCCATCCAAGCACTCCACAACGTGTGACGTGTACTTTAAGCAGACGCTGGAGAGTGCAGATCCCGGGGTCGCCTCTATTACCCCAAGGTCGCCTGGGCTGCCAGTCAAACGAATAACTCGTATCTCTTGTATAAATGGGTCCCCGGTTGGACAAATCATTGGAGCCTTTAAAATAGTAAAATCTGGTAAAGGCAAAGAAAATAGTATTGTGCTTAAAGAAATAAAAAAACCGGACTCAATTGAATTTCCTCGAACTTTAATTTTTTTTATAATGCAAGGGCACTGTCCAGAACTTTTTCAGTAGAGAATTTCACTTGCATTTTTCATTGCTATAAAATAATCGTCATTCTTTTTACTTCCCCAGAAAATATTACTCTCAAATCCCTTTTTAACTCCCAATATAGAACAACTGAATATCCGGATGCTTTCTTCAAGTTCTTCCTGCATCGGTTTATTGATCAAGCTTGAACACCAGTAGTAAGATAGCTGCTGTCTAGGGGCAGGATAAAAGAGTAAAATTGAGCAACCTTTTGAACCACTGGAGAGACATTGACATCTCAATTCCAAAAGTGCATGATTGCCATTTGACTTGCGTAATCGTCGGGGACTTCACATGGGGTTTCGCGTAAGCATAAAATGTCAAAGGCCAATGTGGCATACCGTTTTGAGCTGTATAAAGACAGGAATGCCAGGAGATAACTCTGCGGTAGGCCTAAAATGTTAACTGTTATTAAATTCCTTTTTTTTTTTTTACTTTTTGCTATAGCCTTTGAAAAACATTTTTTCAGAATGAGACGAAGAAATAAAAGAAAAATTGACAGTTGTTCTTGTGCTGTTTTCCCCCTTGAAATGCGTTCTCAACCTTCCTCTTTCTGTGTTAATACGTCTACCTATCTTAATGCTATCTATTTGTCTTTGTCTTTGTTTGTCTGTCTGTCTGTTCTTTCTTTCTCTCTCTCCCTCTCTCTCTCTCTCTCTCTCTCTCTCTCTCTCTCTCTCTCTCTCTCTCTCTCTCTCTCTCTCTCTCTCTCTCTTCTCTTCTTTTTTCACTTTTTTCGTTTCCTTACGGTATCCTAGTTATGCATTTTTGCTGTTTCTGATCATTCAGACATCGTGCTCTGGCACTATCCAGTGGTTTTTTTTTTTTTAATGAAATCGAATAAAATTACATGTCCTGATTAAGGTTTTGCTATTTGGACATTTTGTCAACCCGCTCTCTCATTCAGTCTGTTTTTTCGAAATATAAATTTTTCGCCCATAAAAGCTAGATCTACTTTTCATACTTTTTCCCTCCTCACACTGACACATATCATCTTGCAAAATAGTAAACATTTCTTTCGTTTTCCTACTGACACTTACCTTTTTTTTTTCTTCAAAATAGTAAACATCTCTATCCCCTTCTCTCAGGCACAAAATGTCAATCGCATCATTTCCAACAAATAGCCCAGAGCATTTTGCTCTTTTTTCCTATATCTCAAGCACGTCATATAATACCATAGATCTGTTGTCTAACCCTTCAGCATCTAATTCTAAGTGAGCAAAGAGTAATACCGTCGCCTGTAATCTAAACGATTTAGGATGGCAAAGGGCGGGAACGGTGTTAAAAAGTTTTACACTGTGGCAATGACGAGCAGACGTGAGGGCTGCCCTGCATGGGAGCCAAGGTCATAAAAAAGGATAATACTGTGGGGTTTCACCTCTGACGCCGAAATCTAATAAATCTGCGGGATTCTCCATAAATGTGAACTTATGAGCAAGTAAAGCACAATACTATTATGGATGCCATTTCTAAGATTGGCTAAAATGGCGAGTGTGCGATGTTCTATTTAAAGGGGAAAAACAAAGAGAGAGAGACACATGAAAGCAAGCGATAAACGTTCCTTTTGTGGTTTATATTGAAATAATTTAAATGTGAACGACATCAGTGTGCACAGAGGGGAGTTTCCCTCTCCTCCTACCCTTTCTCTCTCTCTCTCTCTCTCTCTCTCTCTCTCTCTCTCTCTCTCTCTCTCTCTTTATCTCTCCTTCTCTCTCTCCTTCTCTCTCTCTTTATCACTCTGTTTCCATCTATTTTTCTATCATCATCTCTAAACCTATGTATCTATTTATCCAACTATCTATCGACTTAGCTATATGTTGCCCTAAACTGTGGAGGATTCAGCGAGCGCTGAATTTCGATAATATGACAAAGCACATGAAAAAGTGAAAAATAATGTCTAAAATATCCAAATCATTTTCGTAATACTGTATAGTACTTTTTAGTACTAGAACGTTAAAATGTTGTGCCTACCTTCTATCGGTGTAATGGCCATTTTGCTACACCTCCATAGAGAGAATCTTTTGTAAATTTTCAGAGGTTACTTTTCTTGACAATCTTATAACCTTTAGTTACGGTGCGAAAAAAAAATTAATAAGCTTGGTGGCATTTGGAGAAAAGTGTCATCGTTCTGACTTTGCCAGATTTTTTTTTCCTTTGTAATATAATCATGTTATAGATTGTCCTGGTCTCACAAAATAATGTAGTATGTTGTGCTTTGGATTTCGTTCAGGTTATCCCACAATTTTAAGTCTAGTGCAGTTGGCGTGGGCAAGATGCTTGTTTCGGTTGTACTGTAGTCACTTGCAGTGAACGGTTTTGAAGGGCGTGGGCAGCCGTCATTTGGGTAGAGTTGCATGGCTAGAATGCAGAAACTAATCTTTTTTCATGCAGAATTGTTAGTTAATAAAACATTATTTATATGAATTTAAAAAATAATGCATTTTTTGAATCAAATTGCTTTTGATTAATTGTGATACAAAATTCATTCATATCAGTGTAATGCCTAATGCGAAAAAATACGGTACAATTTAATGGAAATTTTAGAACCTCTTAATAAATAAAAAAATATTGCCATTAAGTTGATACCAATGGTGGTCTAAAATCAGAGTCAACAGAGTTCAAAGACCAATTGATCTTTCTGAATATAAAACTATAAAGTTAAGAAGAAACGGAGGTTAAGGTTGTGGATCGATTTTTTCAAGAATTCTAGACAAGTCAAGTGCACTGCGTATGCTTAAAAGATTTTCATGACCTGAACTCGAATTTTATTTTGACCAGCGCTCAGGTATTTTTGTTTTTCATTCCTCACATTTCGTTTAACTTGAAAGGACAGTTGTCTTTATTCTTCCGATCGGCATTGACCCACCCCTTACATATTATGTTCTTGACGTCAAATGAATGCCGAAACTCCAAACCGTATTCATCGCACCATTATATTCACGGAAATAATTAGATTTGTTTCTCATGCAAATAATTTGCTTAAGCCCCTGGTTTAGTCTATGAATGGGTCTTCCCTGTAGTCGTTTGAAGGTCACCAATTTTAATTTTTCTATTTATTTATTTTTTTTTTTAATTTTTGCTTTAACTTAAAAACTTTTTTTCCCACTCTACCCAGTATCTATCATCTCGCATGAATGACATTTACTGCTCGTTATCTCGGTCAACACAAACGAAAATCTTAAATGATTTTACGGCCGTTGAGAGCCGTAGAAATAAATTAATTGTGAGCTCAGGTGTGTCCAGCCAAGCTCTCAGTATCTCTCATTCAGCTAAGCCCGATACTCGCTAGAATCAATTGTAATGCTCGCTCCAGCTTTTTCTTCAAAGGCTTGCAAAGCGGGCTTTTCTTCACACGCTTCAACACCGGCGATTAGTATCCGTGACTTGGTTCGTAAAAAAAAAATAACACGGGAGAGGTTGAATTAATATTCTACACGATAGAGTCTTGCGGATTATTTGTTTCGATCCTACTTGACTGAAATCTTAGTTTGGTGAAGGTCAGGACTTTTGTGTAAATGGTAGATGTACCCCCTCTCTTTCTCTCTCTCTCTCTCTCTCTCTCTCTCTCTCTCTCTCTCTCTCTCTCTCTCTCTCTCTCTCTCTCTCTGTCTCTCTTTCTCTCTCTGTCTCTGTCTCTCTCTGTCTCTCTGTCTCTCTCCCCCCCTCCCCCCGAGGTTTGAGTACAATTTTTGCTGAGACAATTAAAACAGTGATATCTAGGTTGGTGAAACTTTGTAGCTTCTAAGAGTCTCTTTTGTCTAAGAAAAATAAATAAATATTGGAGTATCATGGAGTAGAAATACATCGCTTATTTGAGGCGGATTGACTCAAAGACAAAGCCATCTTAGTGAGTGAGTACTGATTAGAACGGTAATAATGGCATTCATGATTTAGCAAAATTTTAACATTTAAAGATTGGCTTGCAATTTAAAAAAAAAAAAGGGGGGGGGGGGGTTAGAAGTGATAGGGTTCTTTTTTTTTCGCATCAATCAAAAATAATAAATGAACAAATAAATAAAAAAATAAAAAAAATAAATAAAAAAACAGCAAAAGGAAACACTTAAATAAAGAATTCGTTTTATAAAACAATGCTGCGAAATAAAACCATTATCACACGCGCATTACAAGATTAATGAACATAACATCAATATTTCCAAATTTAAAAAATCCATTACCTCCGCCCCCTACCTACGTTGTCTGTCTATCTCTCTCTCTCTCTCTCACTCTCTCTCCCTCCCTCCCTCTCGCTCTCTCTCACTCTCTCTCACTCTCTGTGGCTCATTCACTTTCTCTTTCTCTCTCCGACATTCGTCTCGGCATGTTTAGTCTGACCCACAGCAACAATAAACTGTCTGCAACAAAGTTCGTGTCCTAACAAGAGCTAAGCTAAACAGAACCGTTACCGTTGCGCGACTATAAATATTTATTTGTTAAGCAATTCAGCGCATAGTGAGAAAACCAATTGAGCACAAAGACAAGTGTATAACGTGTTCAAATGAGAATAATTTGTCGAGAAATGTACGAGAGAGATAATCCTTATAATTACTTTAATGATGAAAAAATGTAATAAAACATAAATAAATAAACTAATTGCCCAGATAAAAAAATGTTGTGTATAATTTTTTTTAAAGAATAAACAAAAAGAGAGCGGCTATTTAAATCAAGAGCTGAGCCTTAAGGAGCAATGAACTTTACGTTAAACTCTAGCAGTAGTAAATGGTGAACTCATGAAACATGTTTTCACCAGATGGTAAAACTTGTAGGATCCATGCTAATGAGGATAAACTTAGCTTTAAAAAAATAGGGAGATTTTCTAAAAATAAAAAAAAAAATTGAGAAGGCGGAAGGTTTAGATTTTATTCCAACTTATGCTCCAAGATTAAATTAAAAAACTGTTAGATGTGATACACATATTGTTTTTGATTACTCAATGCATAAAAATTTGGATCTCGATTATGTTTACCATGGATCTTTGCTAATTTGGTTGTAAATATCTTATTACTAAAATAATTCAGTTATTTTTCAATACAGTAATCATTGTCTTTGTCAGAATTTCGCTAATTAATAGAAAAGTAAACGGTGAAACCCTCTAATTACATGGATTTGAAGCGGACGATTAAAAATAAACAAATGATGTTTAGCACAATTTTTTTACTCGTAAATATACTTTAATAAAATAAATAGCACTTAACAACAAACAAAATTAATGCAACATAATATCTCATTGTTACCATCATCGCTCCATCTGCATATACTCTTGTAATTTAGGTTCCGGTAATGCTTATCATATTAGAAGTAATTTAAACGGCATTATGACATTAGCAAATTGATGAAAGGGATCCAAATTTCTTCAAAATCACATTACTCCCGATTCTTGTGAAAAAACGCATCTGGGCGTAACAGCTACTTTTGTTTTTTCCCAATTTATTTAAAGATCTTTCTAAAAGCTTAGTATAGGGTCATGTATGTACGTATAAAAAGTCTCTAAAAGTTCACTACTTTGCGGGAATTCATACTCGATTATTTGTCCGTTCTTTCATTGCAATGAGCTTTGAAAAAGATTTTTTTAAAAATTGGAATTTTTTTTTACAAACAGAGGTCTTTATCGACCTTGCACTGAATCGAATTAAGCTCCTCTTAAATTAACCATTATCTGCCACTTCAGTAGACCAGTCCTCTGCTTGCACGGCAGCTCTTTGAGCTGGTCAAGAAATAAAGAGGAAAGAAAATGTTGGGTCCGAGGAAACTTTACAAGGTTGTAGCGTTTTGCCACATGACTGAACAATCAGAGCTGAGACACTGGCCTCGTCTTTTGGAATGGATACCTTCCTAGTGCTCCTACTAATATCCCCACTGAGCGCTCTATCGCCTCTGGATTACTTGCGCCAGCTCTTCGACAAAGACGGGGCTCGACAGTGGCAAGACAAAGCATTATTTAGTTATTCTGATTCTCTATGCTAAAAGATTCTTCTTTAAATAAATCGCCTAAGTATTTAGAAATACTAGAAATCGCCTAGAAATCACAACATTATCAGTTACTTTGATTCTCTATGCTATCACAACATCATGAGTTTATTCTTATTCTCTGTGCTGAGAGGGTCTTATACTCTTTTTCTCCTCAGTAATTCTTAATTAAGCGCAATGGACCGATTATATTCTATTTTGAAAGAATGTAAAGCTTCATTTTCCTATATTTATGAAAAGCAAATAGTAGAGATTATGGTTTATAAACATTCATGTGCTCTTTTAAAACCTTGGATCAAAGAAAAATTAAACAATACGTCAAAATAGGTAAAAGCGGCCCTTTGTTCCTTCTTTGTTATTACTGTGATACAATCTGTTTCATATCCCAAGATTATTTGCAAAATATTTGTTTCATTGTCGACGAAGATGGGACACAGAAAATCTCACAAACGTGATCTATTTTTAGCCAATTTGAAAAATGGAATATTCGGTTGCATTTTTCCTTTTTTTAGTTTTTTTTTTTTTCGGTGCCTATTGATACCTATACCTTTGAAAAAACGTGAGACTCTTAAAAATTAATCACTGTAAATGTTTTGAGAGTGCGACTAATCTACAAAAAGTTAACTATCATTGCTATTTTATGTGATAACAAAATGTTATGGGAAAATATCACATTGCATCAATTCCTTACAGATAACGTAAAATGAGATTTCTAGCTGGTTGTCTTCATCACATACGTGAGTAAGTTTTTAAAGATTAAGAAAATGTATTTACAAAGGGAAATAAGGAAACTATTAATCTTTACTCTTTAAATTAAAAAGCCTGTTAAATATGTTACTTTTTCTTGGAAAAAGAATGTCTTCGAGCAGATAAAGTAATTTTTTTTCCTAGGCACGGCATTTCATGACTTCTAAGTAATTACTCCAGCTTTGACCGAGTTTAAAGGATGTATTGATAAACTTTACAGTTGGACTGGTTCCAAGGCCAATACACTACGCACAGTCTTCAATATTCCTATCTTTCAACTCCCAAATATAAATCGCATTAAAAGTCCTCTTCATCTACGGATTTTCAAAGGGTTTTTACCATTTCAAATGATTACATGTCAGCGGTGAACTGCCAGGAATCTTTAAAGGTAATGAAATTATCTTGTCGGCGTTTTGCTTATTATTCGAGAACGTGTCAGTGTTAGCCAATTGTTCCCATTTAGAGCCGTGGATGTCAAAACAGTTTGTGAATGATTTTCTCTTGTTCAGACCCTGTCTGGTGACATTTGAGGAAGAGCTTAAAAATATGATCGCAGCAGAAAGCTAAAAATAGGCAATTTTCGCCTTGTTCTGCATTGTTTCCTTTTCCTTCTTTAGAATATCTGCATATTCGAATTATTTTTCCCCGGGTTAAAATAAAAAAAAATACTTAAAACTCTTAACTTGCAGAGGTGACCAAGGAAGGTGAAGCTCTAATATTATTCACTCCCTTTCTCATAAGTGAATCAGAGGATGACCGAAAAAGTAATCGAAAAAGTTTCAAGGTTTTTCAGGGTACTGCCCGTTCACGCCTCATTGCGAAAGCTCTGTTTCTGGGAGCTTTTTTTTTAGGATGGGGAAGGCATGTTTCGCGATATTTCCAAACCAATCCAGGATTCCATTAAATGTCTATTTTGTTGCTTGCTTTGTTTTCTTAGAGATAGAGACCTTGGAAAATGGCAGTTATAATTAGTTTTTCTTTTTAGATTCTCTCGAATAACGGCAAAAAATCATACTATGTGTGTTCGAAAGTAATGGTTTTAGCCAATGCTGCCTCTTTACCCTGCTGAAAACTCATTTGTTAATGGCTTAAGACATTTTCTCTTATTTGTATCTCTGCTTTTAGTTGCCCTTTTCGTAAAGCCAATCAATCCCCCCCCCCCCTTTTTTTTTTTTGTCAAAAGCTGTGTCAAATCGACCGCGTAGCAATAAATTGATGATAACAACTTTTGGGGTGTTATAATAGATATAACATTTTAAACAAATGAATATCTTCTTGGAATTATAAAAAAACGAAAATATTATCATAAAAAATATAATTTCTCGTGACCTCAGTATATTCACGGTATATAATGATTTACTGTAAGGAGAAAAGTTGTCAAAAGGTTCCAATTGCAATCGATCAAAAGAAAACAGCAGGGTTGAGTTTTTTTGGTTTGTTGTTTTTTGTTGTTTTTTTTTACTTCAAGGTTTTCACATTTGGACAAGAAGTATACTGGAAGAAAAATTCACAATTTGCCCTAAGGACTTCTACAGTAAGACCTCAACATAGTTACTTTGCGGCGAAAAAAAGTAGCTCTGTGGAGTAAGCGAAAGTTTTAAAGATGGACTGTTTTAAAGAACATGGCTTGTCAGATCAAAACTCGTTGAGGTGATCAAGTCACTCGCTGACCCAAACGATATAATTGATTTTATCCTGTTAGCATTTTTTTCCTTTTTACCCAAATTGTCAGTATGATGAAAAGATAAGATTTAGCACGTTCTAAATGATTTAAAAACAGCTTTAAGTTTAACTCACTTTCAATGCCGTCAAGACTTTTGCTTTAAAAAAGTAATAAATTCTTATGGTTTTGCACCCTTTATCTGGTGCAACTGTGCTTCTAGATATCCGGTTAAACCCCGAAGTTTTTTTTAGGAAAATATTAAGAAAATGATAATATGCTAAACCATTTATACGAAAGCTTTACAAAAGGGTTCACCTGTAAAATATCAAGAGTGAGGAATACCATGCACATAAAAAATCTAGTTCCATAATAATTTATAGTTCCGGGTTTAAAACACAGCCTTATTATTGAGATTAAATCAGTTTCCAGCTTCTTCCCTTTTTTTTTTCTTTCTCTAGGATTAAAATACCTGGATTGCTTCTCAGGAATTTTTGGGATATTGGGCGTTTAATATTTTTGTCTGTTTTTTTCTCTTTTCCTTTATTATTATTATTATTATTATTATTATTATTATTATTATTTATTATTATTATTATTATTATTATTATTATTATTATTATTATTATTATTATTATTATTATTATTATTATTATTATTATTATTATTATTATTATTATTATTATTATTATTATTATTATCATTATTATTATTATTATTATTATTATTATTATTATTATTATTATTATTATTATTATTATTATTATTATTATTATTATTATTATTATTATTATCATTAATATTATTATTATTATTATTATTATTATTATTATTATTATTATTATTATTATTATTATTATTATTATTATTGTGCGCGAGTAGGCACTAAAAGATGTGGAGAAAATTTAGTTTCAGTTTGATATACTGACTGATCATTATGATCAAGAGATAACAAGACTTCGTAATTTACCCACTCTGTCCCACCTCTCTCTCTCTCTCTCTCTCTCTCTCTCTCTCTCTCTCTCTCTCTCTCTCTCTCTCTCTCTCTCTCTCTCTCTCTCTCTCTCTCTCTTTCTCTCTCTCTTTCGCTCTCTTTCTCTCTCTCTCTCTCTCTCTCTCTCTCTCACTCTCAATTACACACACTCACTCTGTATAACTGTATATTCATGTATCTCTCTCTCTTTATCTTTTTCATTTTCGTTCTCCATCTCTCTCTTTCTCTCCCATTTTCGTTCTCTATCTATCTATTAATCTATTTATCTATCTATCTATCTATCTATCGATCGATCCATCTACTGTACTATCTCTTTTGTTTCTTCTTTTCGTTCTCTCTTTTTCTCTCTCTGTCTCCCTGACGCAATCTCTTCATTTTTTATCTGCTCCAATCTATATATTTTTACCCCGCTCTCTTTTTCTTCTCGCTTTCTTCTTTTCTCTCCGAGTAAGGTAATTAGCCTTTCTCCAAACAAAAAGAAAAACAACCAAATGTTAGAAATTAAAAAAACCCCTAGAGAATATATCCTAAAGGTTTTCTTCGAATATAAGAACACCTCAAAAATTCGAAGTTCTGAGTCTACAATGATTAAAGATAAATTTGAAGAAGGAAAAAAATAAATTCTCCGAGGAAAACCTTGACCTTAAACTATCTCGTTAATGGTCGACGTGCGTTTTTTACTTTGTGGCTCGGTTTATGATTAATTAGCTTCGTATGTGGTTACCAGAAAGGTACTGCTAGAACTATCACATCGTGACACTGGCCGGGATCATGGAAAAGTCACGTTCGCCAGCTCCGACAAAGTAAAACGAAGCCATTATGGAACCGTTGTGAAATTCTATTTTGGTATCATAGAAAACTTAAGCTGAATATTTGAATCTCAAAATGGTGTGCCCGAATGGTGAGCCCGAAGACACAGGACTCGGGCGTACCCATGCCTGTAACATTCATTTATAACACCGACTGTTCTTTATGTCGCTCCCTCTTTCATTAAATATATTTCCTGAATGCTCTAATTTAAATGATTTTTTTAAATTTCTTTTGGGTTTGCTTTTTTATGTGTTTCCTTTTTCGTTGTTTATTATTACTTTTTTTGTAAACTTTTTCATTACTTTTTCATTAATCAGTACTAAAAATTAAGTACCAATTTCTCAAGCTTCTCGTTATTCATTATTGAAGCCTTCTTACGGAGAGCGATATTTGGACATTAGGTAAAAAATATGTGTTCCGTGAATGGCATAAACTAATCTTGTTCTCAACGTAAACAAAAGACTCAACATAAGCTTTAAACTTAAAACTGAAGAACACTCAGTGCAAAAAGCGACATCTACAGCAGAACAAGTCAACATTAAATTCCATAATCGCACATACCTTTAACATGGACAAAAATGATACAATTACTGCATATTGTGTGTCTAAAATTACATTTTCGTAACCTTCCGACATGTACAGTATGTCCAAAACAATCAAATCAAGTTGGTCCTTGTAAGTGCTTTCTCGGTATTTCTACTGGAGGTAGACTAGCGCCGAAGACGTCAAACCGTACATACAGGCCAAGTCACCGATTAAAAAAACTTTTGCAGTAAGTGTAAGAGTGAGATATATCATTTCACTTTTCGGCAGAGTTAGGACATTTACTTATTTTTGTTGTGTAGGCCAATAGGCTGAATTACGCATCGTTCTGAGTACAATAATCTGTCCTAACTATGCCCAAAAGTTAAAAGAAATAGATCACTATAACTCAAACATGCAAAAGTTTCTTCTCTTTGGTGACTTGGCCTGTATTGTCGCGTCAAACCGATGCGACGCGTCCTATTTCTAGACGTACACCGGCGAGGCGGGAACCGCCTATTATTTATTTCATTCCTCAGACATACTTGACAACTAGACGCAAAAAACTGCATAATTTAACTTGACATTGAGGTCAGCTGGCAGCAAACGTTTTAGCGAAGTTGTGTATGTATGTGTGTTGCAGAAGGAGATGAAAAGGGGGAGAATGAGGGGCAGTATAATTGTAAGATCACGTTGACCCGAAGGGACAAAAGAGTATTCAGACCAATAGTTTGAGGGAAGGATTTCACTTATGCTTTACAATGTGTGTGTCTTTCTGCCGGTATGCTGGGCATTTATCTCGGATGTGTGCATGACATAAACGAAGAGAATGTCATTACTATAGTTTTATGACAATATTAGTACGATAATGATAGTAGTAGTAGTAGTAGTAGTAGTAGTAGTAGTAGTAGTAGTAGTAGTAATAGAGAAGGAATAATAATATAGTAGTAGTAATAGAGAAGGAATAATAATAATAATAATAATAATAACAATAATAATAATAATAATAATAATAATAATAATAATAATAATAATAATAATAATAATAATAATAATAATAATAATAATAATAATTATAATAATAATAGCAACAACAACAACAACAACAACAACAACAACAACAACAACAATAACAACAACAACAAGAACACAATAATATAACAAAAGGTGGCAGTGATAACGAGGAGAAGGAGGATAATAGTGATGATAACGTGGAAGAAGTAGAGGAAGAAGAAGGAGAAGAAGAAGAAGAAGACGACGACGACGACGACGACGAAGAAGAAGAAGAAGAAGAAGAAGAAGAAAAAGAAGAAGAAGAAAAAGAAGAAGAAGAAGAAGAAGAAGAAGAAGAAGAAGAAGAAGAAGAAGAAGAAGAAGAAGAAGAAGAAGAAGAAGAAGAAGAAGAAGAAGAAGAAGAAGAAGAAGAAATGTCAAAGAGAAATAGGCTTGTATGGTTCAAAATTCTCATCCTTTGTCTCTCTTTTTTTATCTTTTCGTCATTGTTCATACTAAACCAAACGTAACAGTTTTGCTAAATTCAATGCAGACAAAAAAGACAGATAATCCGAATACAGCAACACTTTCTGAAGCACAGATCTACATTTTTTTGTCCAGTCGATTGTTATTGACATGTGTCGAAAGAAAGATATATAATAATAAGTTATCTTGCTTTCCCATAGCACAAATCGTCGTATGACAGCGCACGACGAGGGGGAAAAAAATTGCGTTCTTTAATCGGATTTTAATCAGTTCCCTTTGTAGCTCCAGTCTAATTTCTTTTTTCATTTTTTTTTAATTTATCGTTTCACAAAGCCTGGGCATTGAAGATTTATTTCAGATGTCTCCTCAAGATAAATTATTTCTATACAAGCGCAGCCAAACTTTAAGCATGAAGCAGTATGACATACACACTGTTTCGCAACATGTCATGGGTCCGGAGCCATGAGAAAATACATGCAGGTTGCAGATCAGATGGTTACTCAAATAACCACCAGCGCTCCCATGAGAAATGAATCCATCAACATCTTAGCTACTCCAGGAACAAACACCTGTACTAGTATCTGTACTGATATCATTAGACCATTCTCCAGGCGCATGAAAAACACATTAAGGTAGGGTCTTATCCGAGGTTCGCAGTTTCTAACCGAGTATAGATACACTAGTGGATGTAGTATGTACAGCAGGTTGTATATCAACAGCTTCCACGTTATCCAAATCTACGAGCAAAGAAAATGTCATTCCCCACCCAGTTGTTTCCATGCGAGAGAAAGAGAGGATAAGGAGAAAGAGGTTCACGAAGGATAGCGATGCACAAACTGGCAGATAGATGGACATGGTAAGAGAGAGAGAGAGAGAGAGAGAGAGAGAGAGAGAGAGAGAGAGAGAGACAGAGACAGAGGCAGAGACAGAGACAGAGAGAGAGAGAGAGAGAGAGAGAGAGAGAGAGAGAACTAGAGAGAATATTATTTCATTATTTTGTTCTTTATTCGCATTTTTTTTTTTTTTTTTTTTGTAGAAAAGTAATCATATTTATGATTTGTGAACTGCATTTTTTCGACACTTTATTTCGAATATTGTCAATTGTCAAAGATATAGTTCAAAAATAAAAATAATTTACTTTTTCTCGTGTTACTAAAAGGCGCCAAGTGCATTGACTTTAATAAATAAAAAAAATATATATTAGCATGGAATTCACGTTCAGTCCAACAGTTTTATTACTATATTTAAGGAGATAAATTCTCTTTAAATGAGCGCAATGGAAAGCAAGAGGGTATAAAATTGGTTGGAAAAGTTTGTCCACACAAGATACTTTAATCTGTATATTTAATAAGCCGTCGTCGGGCAGGGTGGAATAGAAAAGATGAGGTGCGGTCTCAAGCTAACCCACTTAGTATCTATATCCATATGGTGTGGGGTTCGAACCCACCAAGACTGGCCTTGCGGAGATCATTCTCTAACTCCACAGCATGTTCACTCCTCCAATTAAAGCGCTTGGATTATGAAAAGTTCGAGCAGTCTTTCATGTAATGGTAGACACATATTTTATTTTTACGTAAAAAAAAGCCGTCTTTTGCCTTACCTTCTTTAAATCTTTCTTGTTCAATCAGTTTCTTTTCGTGAAATGTGGGGTGGTAAAATATGTTATTTCTAAATCCTCTTTCTCTCTCTGTCTCTGTCTGTCTCTCTGTCTGTCTCGACCTTCATATTCATCTAATATAATATATATATATATATATTTAAACTTTTATTTAAGCCATTATTTAAACAAAATATGCTTATTCTAGGAATACCCACGCCTTAATGTGAATATGAAACTGGCCACTGAACTAAATGAAAAAGAATTCATTTGCTCGGAAATTGAACGTAAGACTTTTTTCTTTCCTACGTGGTTTATAAGTAGAATAATTCCAAGGGTTTTAAGCAAGTTTTAGAAAAATAAAAAAAAAAAAAGTTTGACGAAATAATGCACATCCGTCAACATAGTACAGCCATTCCCCTTTCAATTTCCTAGAAAATGCAGCCCGAAAAAAATTAAAGCAAGAAAAGAGTGGATTAAATCATCCATACACTCATTTAGTAATGGCAATGTAGCCACTGCAATTATGATTTTTTTTAATTCAGAATTTTTCACTGAAATCAGACCAGTTGACTTGAAGGAGAAAAAAGTGAAAAGAATGTTTGGTCCTTGTCGTGATAGAATGGCAAATAATAGTATAGTGTCTTTCCAAGTTTTTGCTCAATTTTGTTTATATTATACTCTTCACAAAGACGGTGCATGACTGTTACCACGTACTGTTAACTTTCATAAAACGTGATTTTTTTTTTCATTTTGTAAACAAGAGCTGGGTCTCTGGGAATGTCTCAAAATTTGCAATAAAACAGAGGTATGTGAAATTTTGTTTTATTGTTTACTTGTTGATAGTATGCAGTCATTTCCTCGATTTCTACAGGATGCACTCTAAGATATTGCCTCCCACAAGTCAGGATAGTAATTATGATAAGAGCACAAAAGCAAAATGACATAAAAGTTATTTATTTCGACATGGTATCTGCTGCTCTTAACTATATTTCCACGTTTTAACCTCATAGATATCTACTTTTTTTTTTTATCAGTGATGATAATTACATGTATAAACATTACATTTTTTGTGGACCTTTCATTATGTCAAGCTTTTAAAATATATAGTCGTTTGCAAATTTTCTTTAAGGAATATATATATATCTCAATGTACACAATCTTTTAGGAGGAATGTATATATAAGACTGCATGAATTTCGAGGGTGAGGGAACTAATACAAAACGCTTGCTGTTTAAAGCTATGGTTTTCGGTATCCGAAGGACATTCTATTTTTAAAAGTGCATTATTTCAAGATCGCCATTCTGATTAGACTGTTTCTAATAAATTCTCTCTCTCTCTCTCTCTCTCTCTCTCTCTCTCTCTCTCTCTCTCTCTCTCTCTCTCTCTCTCTCTCTCTCTCTCTCTCTCTCTCTCTCTCTCTCTCACTCTCACTCTCTCTCACTCTCTCTCACTCTCTATCTCTGTCTCTCTCTCTCTATCTATTTATCTATCTATCTATCTATCTATCTATCTATCTATTTATCTCTCTCTACCTATCTATCTATCTATCTATCTATCTCTGTCTATCTATCTATTTCTAACTATTTATCTATCTATGTATCTATCTCTCTATCTATCTATCTGCCTATCTATCTCTCTATCTATCTATCTCTCTATATCTATCTTTATCTATCTTTCTCTCTAGCTCCCTCTCTTCGTTCTTTTCGTCCGATTTTATTTATCCAATAACCTATCTCTATCTCTTAACCTCCCTATTATCTTCTTCATCTCTTTCTCTCAGTGTCTCCTCTCCTCTTTTTTTCTTTTATTTTTCACAAACTTTCAAACGATATTTTACACACAAATACCTCTAACTGTAGCCATTTGAAATCTTTGCCAATCTTTCACGTAATTGCGTCAGCATACAATTTTTTTTAATTTTTGTAAAAAAAAGTTTAACCAGTAATGAATCTTGACAAGCATGTAAAACTCGGAGAGGGGTGTTTGTGGAGTTTATCTGATAATTTTCACGGTAATAAAGATTTTTTCTTATAACACACTTAAAAGTTGTCCAGGAAAATAAGAAAGATCTTTATGGTATATTCCATTATGTTTTAAAATTTTTATTTCTGGCCCACCAACTCTCTCTCTCTCTCTCTCTCTCTCTCTCTCTCTCTCTCTCTCTCTCTCTCTCTCTCTCTCTCTCTCTCTCTCTCTCTCTCTCTCTCTCTCTCTCTCTCTCACTCTGTTTGTGTGTGAGTCTCTCTCCCTCTTTCTCTCTCTCTCTCTCTCTCTCTCTATCTATCTATCTATCTAATTTAATTTACCTTTTTTCCCCCACCCTCCATACTCCCTCTTTTCTTTTCTTTCTCTCTTGTATTGTCTCTTCCCACCCCCATCTCGACTTATTTTTTTTTTCGCTCTCTATACATGTATATTTCTTTTCCTCCACACTCTCTCTCCATCTTGCTCGCTCTCCTTTCGTCTCTTTCAGTATCTATATCATATCGTCATTACGAGTGTCAAATTTTATCATATTAGTGCTACTATACAACCAAACTCTCAGACAGGGATATAGTCAGGTTCCCACACATCAAGGCACTAGTAACCTTTGAAGTGGCAAAGAGAATAATGTCCTAACAACTCAAAGTCAAATAAGTAAGTACAGTGTTTGTCATGACCTTTTCAAAATACAAGAGAAAATTTAAGCATTATTTGGTTGAAAATTCATTGTCTCCCCATGAGCACTTTTTTTTTTTGTCTGATGTTCCTTTCTGGCTTAGGGTGCTATGAAACTGTTTTGTTTTTTTATTTAAACATTTTTTTTACATTTAGAATAACTATGGAAGGGCAAGGGGTCTGGCTTTGAGCGTCGGCAATCAAAAATTGATTTCGGTCTGGTACAAAAAGCCTTACATAGGCTTAAAGAGTAAAATTTTTTTAATTTAAATTACAAAAAGAACGAAAGCTGAAAAAAAACAAAGTTTTTAGACTAGATTAGCCAGATTAATTACTATTCCTTTTCTTAAGCTTACTTTAACCAAAGTTTGAT
>JAWDGP010007329.1:750000-755000 GCA_033675545.1 Elysia crispata
GAGAACTTCATAGGCATGAGATAAAGAAAGTGAGTGACGGTTAGTGGTTCAAAAAGAGAAAACAACAACAACTAAACCAAAACCCAACATATTTACAGGTAGCGTGGTAATCTTTAATAGAATAATTTTCAGTAAAAAGGGAAGTTGATAGATAAATTAAAGCTGAATTCAAAAAAGAGGGAAAAAAGGAACAAATACTCTGTCTCTCTTTCCCAAAGATGTCCCTTGCATAGAACTGTTTTTTGGTAATTGTCGTTTAGAAAATTAAAAGATTGATGAATTGATTAATTATAAGACAGACTTCATTAAAAGAAACTCTAAGTACTCAACTTCGCTGGCTCTCTTTTGGGAAAAAGGCAACTAAGATTTATTCTACTTGTTTTGAAAAAAAGTTTGACAAACAGACCGACGTTGATTTCTGATTAACTTCATACCTTTCCCGCACACTCTTAATTTCAAGTTCATTGATAACTTTTATCGTTATGCATACCAGTTAACTAAATAAGTGTTCACTAAATCTTAACGCCGCAAGACAAGATAAGGCGGGTGGCAGGACTGAAGTTAACCTACGCCGCAAAACAAAGACACACTATGTAAGATATAGGAATATCAATATATAAAGTGGCAGTTTTAATTGTTATTATTCACATCCTAGGTTGTAGCATAATCCAAGCTAACCTACCTAAAGATCTTCACTAACTCTCCTTCTCTCTCTCTCTCTCTCTCTCTCTCTCTCTCTCTCTCTCTCTCTCTTTCACTCACTCTCTCTCTATCTACATGTCTCTCTCTATGTCTCTAGCTCTGTCTCTCTCTTTCTCTCTCTCCCTTTCTCTATCTATATGTCTCTAACTCTCTCTCTCTCTCTCTCTTTCTCTGTCTCTCTCTTTCACTTACTCCCTCTCTCTATCTACATGTCTCTCTCTATGTCTCTAGCTCTGTCTTTCTCTTTCTCTCTCTCCCTTTCTCTATCTATATGTCTCTCTCTCTCTCTCTCTCTCTCTCTCTCTTTCTCTGTCTCTCTCTTTCCTTCTCTCTCTCTCTCTCTCTCTCTCTCTCTCTCTCTCTCTCTCTCTCTCTCTTTAAAGCACATAATATTAAAAACTTTTAATTACTATTTTCTAAATCTTAGGTCGCAAGAAATGCATGATCCAAGCTAATTTACTGCGTGTTAAGCAAAAGACATTGCCAATGACAGCAGTAATATCAGAATAACGTTATCAACTGCGATCTACAAATCAAACAAACGGTACGTGGAGTTTCGAGGCAAACTTAACTTGTGTTGGGAACTGGAAGGCATTTTTGTGTAGAATTTCTGGATCATGGAAGACACGTTAGTTCAGATCAATGTCAGGCAAAAATAGAGAGTGATGATACAAAAGCTGGTTAAGTAACACGTTAGGCAAAACTTATAAAACCTTTAAACAGTCTAGATTTAAGGTAAAGACATACGAGATAAGATAAAAATAATAATTATTATTGAGAATTTAAATTGTTCTATTAGACGGAGGGCCAATGGTCAGTCCAGGGTGTCCCTCTTTGTTTGTCGAAGCAAAAAGTTAACTGTTTGTCTCTCCTAGCTGGGCGGAAGATTGTCCCGTCTTGACCTTTGTTTTGACAGGTCAGCGTACCTGATCCAATCGCCGTTACGGCAATAATCTGGTTCTAAATATCCTTGTCATCGTGCATTAGTGATTTCTTGCGAGCGAGCAGACGAATAGATAGAGAGAAGAGGGAGGTAGAGAGATGAATAGGTAAATAGATAGATAGATAAATAGATAGATAGATAGATAAATAGATAGATAGATAGATAAATAGATAAATAGATAGATAGATTGATAAATAGATAGATAGATAGATAGATAGATAGATAGATAGATAGATTGATAAATAGATAGATAGATTGATAAATAGATAGATAGATTGATAAATAGATAGATAGATAGATAGATAGATAGATAGATAGATATGTGGATAGACACATAGTTAGAGACAGGGGACAAATATTCAGGCAGAAATAGACAGAGTAACAAAGATGCTAAGAAAAAAATTAAGAAACGAATTAGAGGAAGAGAAGAACAGAGAAAGAGCGAAAGAGAGTGTTTGTGTGTGTGTGTTTAGACAGGATGTGGGGATAAAAAGGATAAGAGCGTAATGATATTAACTTGCAGTTTGACCATTTGGGCTCTACAGATTTTCAAAATGCTGAAATACCCAGATGTATTGTCTAAATGGTGATAATAAGAATTCATTTTATCTTTTTATAATTGCTGTTATTGTTGTTGATGCTGTTTCTTGCAAGTGTGAAATTAATATGGCTGATTGTAATAAAGATTTTTGTTAATGTTGCTGTTGTTTTGTCTTTTCGCGACTTTGTGCGAACACCCGCAAAAAATGTTAAGAAAACCTAGTAATTTGTAAGGGATGCCATAATACTGGCCCTTCCGTCCAGTCTCTCTCTCTCTCTCTCTCTCTCTCTCTCTCTCTCTCTCTCTCTCTCTCTCTCTCTCTCTCTCTCTCTCTCTCTCTCTCTCTCTCTCTCTCTCTCTCTCTCTCTCTCTCTCTCTCTCTCTCTCTCCCTCTCTCTCTCTCTCGTCTTTCCACGTTCTGCTTGTTCTCCTCATAGCGAATTCCTTTAAAGTCCTCCTCATTCCTCGCTGTCTGTCTCACTGTCTCCGTCTCAATGTCTGTTTATCTTTCATCATCGCTATTAGGTCACACTTATCCCTTTCTATTTCCATTGCTTCAGTTGTACTCCCCAACGCGGTGCGTGTTCTTGGGCATGCAATAGAGATTTTGGGAAGATACCGAGATTTATCTAGATCTCCAATTATCTTGAAAACAGTCTGGGACGATTCGCAAAGCTCATAGAATAGGACATTAGTTGCTGATACGACGGACGGGTTTCTCTTATGCAATTTAGGAAATCATTGGTGAAAGCCAAGCGCCGAGATGTGCGTAACAGTGGCTTTCATTTCTTTTTTGTTTATTCAATAAGTAGTGTTGTATTGTGATTTAATGCTAGACAGTCTGCTCTCGGATCTCAGATCATGAGGTCAGGAGTTCGGTGAAGTCTTTATTTGTTGAATTCTTTAAAAAGGTTTTTAACACACTTTTTCTCCTCTCGCACTGGGGTCAAACGAGGGCTCGGCTGAAGGCAGTGAAAGTTTTTATTAGTATGTTAAAGTAACGTACTATTTTGGATTAGATAAATCTCCCAGGCAATCAGAAAATCAATGAATAAGATCGATAAAATGCTTTTTTTTTAATTTGATGTTGTTAATATTTATAATCTGAAGACTGATTTTAAAGGATGTTTCCAGGTCATCAGAATTTTATGCCACGCAGTTTTTTTTTTCCTTTTTTTTTCCTCAATAAAAAGTCCGAACGTCCAAAATGGTTTCTGCGACATCAGAAAAGCTTTAAACTCTTTCATAACTTGCTTAATTTTTCGGTTATGCTGCATAAGGATACGCAAGAAGTTTAAAAAATAAAACGCAATTAGAAGTTTATAATTATTTACTAAAAAAAAACATCTTTGGCGTGAAGCCAAAAGGGAAAGAACTGGGGCTTGCGGCTAACAAAATGATATTCTAGATCTTATCTTCGTGGTTTTATTCAAACACCTCAAAAAAATGTTGTGGTCGGCTGAGCTGTGAGGAAGGTTAATATAAGGTTCAGAAAAAAGGTCCATCCATTAAAAATTAATCAAATTTGAGTGCAGAAATGATATTGTGGCGAAAGATTGTATTGCTTCCCTTATATTTTCTTTTTTTTTTTTTTATTGCTTTATACGAGTAGCATGAAAAATCTGGGCAACACTTTTTGGTTGTTTTTGACAGGCATATATAAAGGCATTCTGAGTGATGTGCTTCAAGCAGGCGTACCGTCGATGCCTGTACAGGAGCTAATTCTCAACGTCCATTATTCTATTGACTCTTTTTCTTTACTTTGCTGAACTAACTCTTATCACTGTATAAAATAAATCCACTGATAAAGCATTTTCATTCCGCTGAAGCAGCTCAACATGGTAGTCAAAAGTCTCAATTTTGGTAGTCAAAAGTTTAATTATGGTAGTAAAAAGTCTAAATTATGGTAGTCAAAAGTCAAAATTATGGTAGTAAAAATTCTCAATTATGGCAATCAAAAGTCGCAATTATGGTAGTCAAAATTCTCAATTAATGTAGTCAAAAGTCTCAATTATGGAAGTAAAAAGTCTTAATTATGGTAGATAAAAGTTCGAGTTGTGCCTCATTGGGTCTAACTAAATGTATTTTTTATAACGTCTGAGAGAAATACTTCTTACATAGGCTTTTCAATATTATGAGAGATATATAGATCACAGTCAAGCGCGCGTTTAGAATTTCAGCACTAGATTTCACACTCTTAAGTGTATACGGATTTACGTTGTATATTTACATTTAAAATTCATCCTGGTTGCTGCTTTTTTTTTTTAATTATTTCAATACCTCGTTTTCGTCTTTGCGCATATCCTCTCTGTATCATGGTATCAAACAAGTTTGAAGTTTCAAATACAGTGTGATAGATAGATTAATTTACATCAGATTGAAGCGTTGGAAATTACTACTACTCCTATTACAACCACTACTACTACTACTACTACTACTACTACTACTACTACTACTACTACTACTACTACTACTACTACTACTACTACTACTAATAATAATAATAATAATAATAATAATAATAATAATAATACTTCTATTACTACTACTACTACTACTACTACTACTACTACTACTACTACTACTACTACTACTACTACTACTACTACTACTACTACTACTATTGCATTACAACAACTACTGCTACTGCTGCTGCTGCTGCTGCGACTGCTACCATTATTGTTATTATTATTATTATTATTATTATTATTATTATTATTATTATTATTATTATTATTATTATTATTATTCCTCGGATCATTTGAAGGGCCATAGACGCATTTTGCAGTTCATATACTACGGGTCATATTAAGG
>JAWDGP010007329.1:765000-807500 GCA_033675545.1 Elysia crispata
TGCGTCTAGAAACAAATTATTGACGAATTGCCACTAATACTATTAAGTAAAAGATAAAACAATACATTTTTTTATCGCAAAAGCAATCAATAACCTAGATATAGCAACAGAAACATAAAAATTGCAAAATGCGAGTAAACACACGAATATCGAGATCAGACTGCCAAAGATTTTGGGAGATTAGCTAAACTTCGTTATTTTCGCCATTCTCATATCACAGATATACCATCATGATTATAATACTAATGAGCAGATTTTTGTTGCTACTACGCCTTGCACTACGTATTTTTTGCCATATGACTACGCCGGCGAGCACAAATAATTCCTTTTAAGACTACAGTTATTACGTAATAGGAGCATATCAAAATACAATAAACCTACCCATTATGGTACTTATTTTTTTTTTTCAAGTGAAGTCACTCTCTTTTTTTAATGATGAAGGTAAAATATGAAAATTATTTCCCTTTTGTATGTTTACATCTAAAACTTGGTACAGCTTCTTTTTTATGATGCTGGTCATCCAACTTCTTTTAGTTTTACTAAATAAAGTAGTGGTTGGAAGAGATAAAGAGAGAGAGAGAGAGAGAGAGAGAGAGAGAGAGAGAGAGAGAGAGAGAGAGAGAGAGAGAGAGAGAGAGTTTGTTACGTTTTCCAGTGGTCATGTCTTAGGACTGATGTATTGATAGGGGGTAGAGCCTTTCATTCAACTAAGAAACAAAGCTACATGTGGGCCCTGAGCACTTCTTAAATTAATTTTACTTTAGAATCTTGTGCCATTTGTTGTTCTAGTTCTCTAGTGGTTCTGTTTAAGGAGAGATGAATTGACAACAGGGGACAAAACCTATCATCCACTGAAGAGACTTAGAAATGGGTATTTAATGTGTTTGTACGCAATTCCCCTATAAAATTAACCATAAAAGATTTGCTTCTAGAGCAAATTTAACAACTTATCATTCAACTATCTCAGACACCCGCAGATGTGCACCATCATCATTGTAACGTTCTCCTCTTCATTTATTTATATATAGGGAATGCGATTTCGCAAAGAGTTATGCCATTTTTTATTTGGAAGTCAAGAGTTCTTTTCAACAATAAGAAGCATTTCGAAGATCTTAACAGAATTATATAATTTTCTAACCGAATTTCATGGCGAAGGTATTTACTAGGCCTCCCTGATCGACTTGCAATCTTGATTGGGAAGATCCAGATAGCATTAATGACATCATACGTCTGCCGTGAAAATATCTTTTTCGGAAGGGTAGTGACGTATTGCTATTAGCTTGGTTCTTTTTGAGTTGCAAGGCGATGGGTGCCATCTATAAAATCGATGGTTTTAATCCCAAAATGATAGGCACTACTACTATTACTACAACTACTACTACTACTACTACTACTACTACTACTACTACTACTACTACTACTACTACTACTACTACTACTACTACTACTACTACTACTACTACTACTACTACTACTACTACTACTACTACTACTACTACTACTACTACTACTACTACTACTACTACTACTACTACTACTACTTCTACTGCTACTGCTACTTCTACTGCTACTGCTACTGCTACTGCTACTACTACTACTACTACTACTACTACTACTACTACTACTACTACTACTACTACTACTACTACTACTACTACTACTACTGCTACTTTTACTTATGATATTACTATTGCTCCCTCTACTTGTGCTACCACTACAAAATTTATTACTACTACGTATATTACTGCAACATCTACTACTACTGTTTCTACTATTACTAATAAACTATTACATTTGCTCCTAATGATGATAATGCTTCTAAAACTCCAGCTATCATTTCTACTGCTGCTATTTTTAACACTTCTTCCAAATATCTCTCTTTTTTTTGTCGGTCCTTAAATACTTCTTAGTATAATCACTTCTATTTACTGTCTCTAATAGTTTGACTTCAAGTCGTGTTAAAAAACGTTTTAATCATAATCTTCTGACTCTTTGTGACGTGAGACATAAACCTTTTATCTTATAATATTGTAAAATGTTATTTTTTAAACCTATTAAAAAAGTCAAATTTATCCAGTCTGATGAAAAACGAATGTAGAATTTAGTAATACATGCCAGCCAAAGGTCTAAATCTAAATCACCCAGACTTGTGAGTCTCTATTTATAGAATATAATCTTTACTTCAAGTTATTAATAGTATTGTTTACAGATACCCTTTTTAACTTTTAGATCTTTTAATGATGTGGTTTTGACTCAAGATTAAGCTGGTAAAGACACCATTTACCAATTGAACGGGAGCATTCCACTTGCGAAGGTTTCGTATCCCAAACATACCACTTGCGAAGGTACTAGATTTTGGATCAAAAATAACATTCCACTTGCGAAGTTTCTAGATTTTGGGTAAAAAATAACATTCCACTTGCGAAGGTTCTAGATTTTCGGTAAAAAATAACATTCCACTTGCGAAGGTTCTAGATTTTGGGTCAAAAATAACATTCCACTTGCGAAGGTTCTAGATTTTGGGTCAAAAATAACATTCCACTTGCGAAGGTTCTAGATTTTGGGTAAAAAATAACATTCCACTTGCGAAGGTTCTAGATTTTGGGTAAAAAATAACATTCCACTTGCGAAGGTTACGGTATTCGGTATTCGGTATTAATGAAAATCGAACATCCCCCTCTGCGTTTCAGGCTTGGGACTGTCTCATAGTGAGGCCGCATTAGGATGTTTGATTTTATTTTTCCGACCGTTAAAAACATATGTACATTATTTACATTCTGGGTTAAAGAGTCACTCAGGTCAGTGGAGATTTGTACGTGGGAGCGATGCATTGCAGATGCGCCTTAAAAAGGCATGTGTTGTGAGTGAGCCATCTACGTACTCTGCAATCGACGATTTCATCCAGTCATGTTTCTTCCTGTGAGACAGTTTGGCTGGGCGTGAGGGTCCATCTCGGATCTTGAATGAGTTTTCAAAAACGATCTCTTGAAGTCGATCAACTAATTCAAAAACGGATGGGTGACTTGCATAAAAGAGACTATTGAGTTTTCTATGGAAGGCCTCTGAACCGTTCGTTGTTCTTTTGCTGCACACATCTGTGCTAGCCCATAAAGTCGGAGGGAAGCTGGAGTGACTGCATATATATGTTTTTGCGAGATACTCCAAGTATTCGTCTATTCTCTGATCATCTGGCGCTAGTTCCAGGATGTCAAATGCATAACTCTCGCAGACATCTAAAGGGTCATGGTAGGGCAAGCCAAAAGTAATTTTGAGGAATTGTCCGATATCAGAATCCGGATTCTTGAACTCTTCACTCAATACACCCAATTGAATTTTCCCCCTTCAAGGCAAATTTTGATAAATAAAATGAAAGAATCATTGCTAGCAATGCTTCAAAGACTTAAAATATCAAATTCAATTAGTTTATCCATAAACTCTATCGGGCTTGTAGTACAGTTTCGAGTGTCAAAACAGCCTTACCTATTGTCTTGACACCAGAAAATACTAGTGTAAAGTATTTTTAAAATAACGACACAATTTATATATCTTGGCAATATTTCATTCCTGTACAAACTAAGGATCTTTGGTTAACTTACGTCCACTTTTTAGTTTATGTACAACTGCATTTTTTTTTTAATCAAAGAAACTTTTTCTGATTTAAATATATTTACGGAAATGTGTTGGTGCGCGTATGGTAAGAGTAATAGATAATGTAATAGTTCTAAAGAAACGATTACAAAATTATCTACATATAAAATCGAAACGGCTCAATATTAGTTATCATTCTTTGTGAAAGAGGGCTAAAGTGAATGTTTGTGTGTTCAATACGCTCAAAAGCTCTAGCTATTCTTGAGACTCGAGATAAAGAGCAAAACCTTCGAGTGAGAGCCATTCGGTCGTTTTGAGTCTCTATCTTTCCATCTCTGTCCTCCAATATGGACAATAATTTACAGCTCTCTGCATTTGAAGAGCAGCGCAAAGATGTTTGTGGAACAAGATTGTCTGTTAGTTTTTTTTTTTAATTATTACATATGACTTTGCTAAGACAAAAATCATGCAAAGACATATTGGTATCTGTTTGAATTCACAAAATTTCTTCCCTTTATTTGCAATAATACTCAATAATGTATAGATAGTCTAAAAAAAGATACTTGTTTTTTAAAGACACAAAAATGTAGTTATTTTTTTTTTTAATTGAAAAACGATTTTTCTGTTATATCCACCTGTCCTGCGGGATGTAATAAAGACATGACCTACCAGTAGCTTTCGACATTTGCCCTCCACAGTCAAAATTAACAAAATAATTCGATATCTGATTCTTTTCCAAAGAAAAAGTATTATGTCCACGCCCTATATAATGATTTTAAACATCGGTTAATTTTGATTTTGAAAGATCGACTTTCTACGAGATAAAAGATCTGCATCTAGTTCGAATTCCACTGAGAATTCTCATACTAAGAAGTCGTGTCGTATCCTACATGATGGCAAAGTCACAATTTGGTTGCTGAGATAAACCGGAACCCTTTCTTTTCTTTTGGATACCAGTGCTAAGGTCAAGTTTTTATAAGATCATTACAATGGTCTTGAAGCCTTTATTCAAATTTATGATCGCTACTTTTAAATAATCCACGCCTGAGTCTTAACACGTAATACGTTAGAGAGGCTGAGGACTCTATGTTTATTTATCCCCATGGGTCTGAAAGGCCAATGTCAAGGTTGAAACAGGAATGCATCTTGAAATAAAGAACCCCAAGGCAAAGTTGCCTTCATCATGAGATTTTATTTCATTTCATTTTTTTTTAGATTATTGATTGTTCTGACGTATCGTCTGGGGATTCTCCACAAGAAGTGAGTTAATTTATTAAAAAGATAATTATGGTCCCATTACTTGTTTTCTTTGGAGAGTTTATTAAAGCTGATTAGACAGTGATTGTCTCATAAAGACCTCTGTTAGTTATCATCTTTGTTAAATCTGAGTCTCATCCGGTTCATGCCTTCTTCAGTCTGATGCAGAGAGTCTTCCTTCACAGCAGAAACACAGAAGGCTCCTGAACTGCGCTCTAAAATTAGAATTCATTGAAATGTGTGCAAAGAAATTGACAGCATGGCTAAAACTTCTCGCTAAATATATGAATACACTCAAAATGGGGAAAACTCCCATGTTTACATTTAAGCGGAGGAGAGTTTCATATACATTAAGCGGGGTACAGCTGACAATGTATATCACGCAAACTGTGATGACAACTTGAATGAGTCTCTTTTCTTTCCTGGACATTTTCACTTCACCCTGTTTCGCCGTCAACGACTTTCTCGCTTTAATGCTTCTCGTAAAAGCAATAACGAGAGCGACCGTTGCTATAACTATTACCACGTAGAGCACGTAATTCGGTCCGAAAAATCCGGCCACTGCTGCGTATCCACTTATCTCTGTCCCCAAAAAAAAATCAGGCGGTAGGTCGCCAGAGAAAACCGTTGTGTTCCGCTGTGAATAGAGAAGGAATGCTTTTCGTTGGAGATAAACGCCAGCGACGAATGTGGACATTGCAATCATCTCATACACCAAGGCAGCCATGATCAACCAGACGACGGATTTGCGGGTAAAAATTTGTTTGACCTGATGAGGAAAAAAAAATTAATCATAAAAGTATTACTGTGCTAAATTAAGGTTTGATTGAAGGATTCTTTACATACACACGGGATTCTTTACATACACACACCAAAAAAAAAAAAAAAGTTTTGTGAGATTGAGAAATATGGATTATGAAAATGGTTAAACGATTGTTAGTTCGAATCAAAACCACCATAATTTTACTTTGAAGTAGCAAGATAGATAGTAAGATAATATGAAACCAGAAAGCAAGCATTATACGATTTGTATTTTGTGGAGAACATAAAAGAGCAACATCAACCTCTTCTTTTTGATTCCATTCGAATAGACTAGAGAGAAAACGAATCAGACAGAGATTTGTAATTATTATCAACAATTTTTTTTTTTAAATTACGAACTGAATGCATTTCAAAGCCTGCAATTAGCAAATTGGTGTGAATATGAAATTATGGACAAAGAAGAGCTGAATTGATCACTTTGGTTTTTTTTCAATTGTAGTGATCAATTTTTTTCTTAAAGCGATCACTTATATCCGATTTTTTCATACAACACCATAACTATCTAGGTTTATAAAAGAGGTAAAAGGGGAAAGGTTAAATTCCCTGCGTCATAAAGCTATTTTTTGCTGAAACATGTGAAGATAACCATCATGCCTTCGTTGAAAATGAAAATTTATTTAGAAGTATTTTGATTATGGAAGGAAAACTAATGCTTTGACACAGAACTTATTTACTTAATTGAAATGCCGTATTATATGGTTTCAAATACATCAGGATGTGCAGTACAAACAACATGAAATGGGTATGTAATGGTTGTATAACAGCAATCAGTTCATACTTGAAATAAAATCAATATCCTAATTTATTTTTTTAATATTAGCCAAGACTTCTCATCAAAGTGATATTGAAAAAAAAAGAAACTGGTTTAATAAAACTTTCTCTTTTATATTCCAAGTATGCCCCGTGTCGACCTTTCGGCAACATGGCTCGTATATAACGTTGCAAGCGTAACTTTTATTAGAGATCAAGTTGAACGCTAACAATAAGCACAATAGATATCGTTATATGACTTAAGCTCAGTCGTGTTAATACATGTAGCTCACTTTAAGAACTGCTGTAGAAGTAAAAAGTGTCGGGTTATGAATTTACCTTGAGAGGAAACATGATGCAGCAGAGCCTCTCCAGGGAGATGATGGCCGTGATCAAGGAGCCGATAGAGCGGATCGCCTCCGCGCATGGTAGGAGAAATTCATTAAACATTTCAATCCAAAAAAAGCTCATGTATTTATAAAGGATATGATGGAAAGCCATGAGCCAGGGGAACCATATAACACTAACCAACAGATCTGCGATAGCCAAAGCAAAGAAACTAATGTTTGAAGTTGACTTGAAACCGTCTTTCAGAAAGACCGAAATGATTGCGGTGTTTGCAACCACGGCAAAGCCATATATAGCCATGGTTAAATTTAGCAAGACGTTAGAAACAGTGAAAATCATCTGATCATATGCACTAATGCCAGGCCAAGAATAGAAGAAAGAAAAATTTCCCACGGAATCTTCTGCGCTTGGTAGATCCATTGTTATATTCATCTTTGCCCCTGTTTAAAAGAATTGTGGTATTTGCTATTTTCTTTCAAAAGTTGGTTAAGGGTTCCAAAGGTGCGATCAAAAGTTGTGCTGAAACGAAAAAAAGCAGCCGTAATGTCAAAATGCAAAGTTCAAAATTAGAATTTGGGCATAGAAAAATACAGGAAAATTAGCTGTTCAGGTTAAAAAATTGAGTCGCATTTTCGCTATGCTTTTATTAGTGTCTCGATAGTCCAACGTCTATGCTTTTATTAATGTCTCGATAGTCCCACATCCACTCTTCCTTGGACTAAACAGAACAATCTGATTGGTCACCATCCTGGCGTATCTCTTATCCTCCTAATCAGTGGTTCAAATTATATGAATATACCCGGTCTAGCAACCTGGAGCTTATTTCTTCAGAAATTTTCTACGCTTTGCTGGTAGTGTCTACAAGCCTAAAAGCATTGAACGTAGGATTCCTTGCTAAGCACTGGTTCGTTTGATTTCTTTGCACTTCATGAGATTCGTAGCTTCCTCCGTAAAAACCACATTTCTGTTGCCTACAGTTTTATTTGCAACTATTTCGAAATTGTCCTTGCGTCGCATCCATACATCAGGACGGGTTCAATGTAGCACTCCAGGGCTCTTCTCCTTGTGTGGATGGATATGCATTTATTTATTAGCACCGATTTCATTCTCTGGGAACTTTTTTTTATTCTTGATGCAATTTCAGTGTGGTCTCGTCCATTGCTTGATATTAAAGTACTCAAGTATTTGAATTGATCCCGTAGCTTGAGTTTATTCCCGCTGATGAAGATGTTAATCTGGGGACACTCATTGTTTCGACTGAACACCATTTCTTCTGTCTTTTTGCTATACAACACCAAACCTTTCTTTTTTGCTTTTCTGCAACAATCTTTCATTACATTTGACTTGATATTGACTATTTTCCAAAAATTCTCTATTCTTCATTCAAATCTAAAAAAAACACTCCAAATTTTTCCTACGAATAGGACAATAGATGTAAAACAGAACATAATCTAAGTATTTGAACATTAATGACCCAACTTTGATCGTTTTCTTCTTCTTCTTCTTCTTCTTCTTCTTCTTCTTCTTCTTCTTCTTCTTCTTCTTCTTCTTCTTCTTCTTCTTCTTCTTCTTCTTCTTCTTCTTCTTCTTCTTCTTCTTCTTCTTCTTCTTCTTCTTCTTCTTCTTCTTCTTCTTCTTCTTCTTCTTCTTCTTCTTCTTCTTCTTCTTCTTCTTCTTCTTCTTCTTCTTCTTCTTCCTCTTGTTGTTGTTGTTGTTGTTGTTGTTGTTGTTGTTGTTGTTCTTCTTCTTCTTCTTCTTCTTCTTCTTCTTCTTCTTCTTCTTCTTCTTCTTCTTCTTCTTCTTCTTCTTCTTCTTCTTCTTCTACGAAGCATCGTGAAGTTGTGGTCAAAACACGAAAAATAGAGCAGTAACCGACTTAACGGAAGCATTATGTTCACAAACTACTCCACGTTTCGTTCTTACTAAGGCGCGTTTTTTACGTCCTTTTAACCTTTCCTCAGATCCGCTATGATCTATTTTTAAAAAGGATTACAAAGGTTTCTCTCTAGCATAGGCCTAATTTGAGACTTTTTTCTAGAGGCTCGTATTTGGACCAAAAAAAATGCTTTGAGTACTGCAAAGAAAAGGATATATAGAATAGGTGAGATCGACGCATGGTGAGTACGAATTTGATTCAATACATTGTTCGACTAGCGGACAACAGTTGATTCTGCTCATTAACAATCAATATTAATTTAGATGAAGATCATTCAAACCGCTCTTTATCGGGCTATTATTTCCCGTATATAAGAGATGCACTAAGGTGCACTGCCTCACGGATATTCATCCAATTTGTACCTACATGATAATGGGTGTTTTAAAAGATCTGTAAAGGATAAGGATTTTATTTTTTTAAAAATTAGCTAATTAGTCTTATTTAAGATACGATATAATTTGCACTGTTTGCGATACTCAGTGTGCTGGCTTATTCTCAATGTCATTCATTTATTCCTCGTAATAAAGCTTGTAAGACTGAAAACGTTACCCTAACCCTAACTCATCATTGTGTGGTAGAAACCCTTAGACAAGTGTCCTTTTTCCTCTATAATTGTATTTTTATTACGGTATACATTTACCCGAATAAAGGATTGAGCTGTGGTTTGTATCTTACCATCTGTATATACCATAGTGGACTATCTTATTTTTGAAGAAAAAAAGTCCTGTTTAACTCCCACACAAAGTTTAAAAAATTGGAAAGCAACATAATATCAGAATCTAAAATGGGCGAGCTAGTTTCTTACTTATCTTAATAATCTCTCTCTCTCTCTCTCTCTCTCTCTCTCTCTCTCTCTCTCTCTCTCTCTCTCTCTCTCTCTCTCTCTCTCTCTCTCTCTCTCTCTCTCTCTCTCTCTCTCTTTCTCTGTCTCTGCAACATTTTCAATAGGACCCTAATAACTTACCCTCGATATGTATTGCAGCAAATGTTATGGAAATGTTCAAGAAGTATCTGTGGAACTGATTGGGGAAACAAAATTTGTCTCCTTTTTATGCAGTTTTAAGTCCTCAGACTTAATTTGATGTAGATTTACTTTGTCTTCTTTCGCCTGTATTTGCCTCCGGCTGCCCAGGTGATAACTTTCGTGTTTGCCTCCTTCAGTTTGTTGGAAATTAGAGGTAAACATACAACGAAAAGCGATCGAGAAATTTCGAAAGAACTGTTGATTCTATCTTTTGAACAAAATAAAAAGCCGAGGTACGTGCTACGCAAGCATTTTGTTTTATCAATGTTATCGCGGTTTCATTAAAAAAAATATGACATTTTCAACGGTTTAAAATGCCAGAAGCTCAACAAACCAAAGAGTTCTAAAAGACCCTCTGGCTCTCATATCTAAGAGATAAAATTATCTAGATTCTATGTCAACATTGGATCTTATCATTTTGCCAGAACTTTCGAAAATGATAAGCATACCAATTATAAGGTGAGAGATCGATCAAGCAAGTCTCGAAGACCCTCTACATCTCACATTTGATGAAAACTTATAAATACCTTGTCAGGAATTTACACGTGGCAAAAAATGAATAATTCCTACTCTTCAATTATCTTGAGGTAGATATTTTGGTTTCAATCTGGACGACCTACTTGCCCAGGACTGAACAAACACTCTGTACCTGTTGTATAGATAGAACGTCAGTAGCATAATTACTGTTTTCTTAAAACTACAATTCTATTCTTGCCTTGTGGGAAATATCTTGCCAGGGTAGGTTCCACTTATTATGGCAGCAAACAAATCTTCCACAGCTACCTGATTGCTGACTATTGGATTTACTAGCTGCTGAATTCCTCTCGTTCATAAGCATTTCAGAAACACCAATTACATTTGTCATAATTGGGTAAAAATATGTAATGTATCAGAATCGAGTTTAAAATGTTTATGGCAATCAAAATATCGTCTCTAGAATTTGAGAACATTTCTTCGAATTAAAAAAAATGCATGACAATGAAAAATCTCTTTGAGAAGTCTAAATCCGAAGGTTGTGACAGATTAGTTATGTTTTTCGTGTTTTTTTTTTAAACTGATCGCAGAAGAGTATCAACAAAATTTTAAGCGAAACCTTGTTTCCATTTTCATACGTATCGTCGCAATTTACTTAAAAAAAAAAGGAATAAAAAATCTTATTTTAAAATCCATCTCTAAAGGCTCAGATCAAGTTGAAAAAATATTGTTTCTTAATGACATTGGGTTCAACGAACATTGGGTATAATGAACTTTTCAACTAGAACAAGATGATTCGTTAGTTCCAAGGTTCACCACATGTACATCATTCTGCAGCAATTCAGGTGGACGTAACAAAGATGGAAATAAGCAACTAGATACAAATTTCAATTGCTCTTGTTTCAAGAGCAAAATTTTCATCTACACAGATCTTTTTCGTGTTGCGTTCTCTGCGACTTTTGATAATGTCATAATATTTGCCGTACGTATTAACAACCAGTAAGCTCTCATCTTAAATTAAAACTGACATTCTCAATAAAAGTAATAAATTTAGAAATAAGACACTTGCTTGCACATTCACTTGTTTTGTGCCACAGCCCAAAACCTCGAACTGTCACCTTATTAGATCGACTTTTTTCTTACGTTCCAGGTGACGTGCGGAGCAGCTGACTGTTTGGCTTAACACTCTACTGTTGTCATTCTGCATTGTCATTTCTCAACGGTTTTAATTTAAGCTAGTGACCATCTTGCTAGATATTGTCTGGAGACCCTCTGCCTTGTCTGGTTGCTACGACTGTCCTCAGAGCTTATATTCAATTTTCACCATTGGATGAGCTCCGATTTTTAAAATATCCATTAAATTTTGATGTTTGAATGAACTTCGTCACAAAATAAGATCTGAATCTAAGATGTAAAGATTTGTGTCAATACATGTATTTGTATTGTGAATTTTTCTTCATTTTATTTTGTTAATTATTTTTTAAGAGGGGTTGAGAAAGAGAGAGAGAGAGAGAGAGAGAGAGAGAGAGAGAGAGAGAGAGAGAGAGAGAGAGAGAGAGAGAGACGCATGTAAATTTCTTAATAGACGATATCCTTAATAAACTTCAACGACAGTTATGTTCCTTGAACTCCTGACAAACACAGCCTAGGCTGAATAGTTAGTTTATAATGCAGAAACTACTGTTCATAGACGGAAATAATATAAATTTTATATCTTGACTTTGAGCAATTAATATGTAGGTTAAATCTAGATATTATAAAGGAATGAACCGGTAAGATTTTTTTTTATAAAAAAAAAATACAAGAAACGCGTTTGTGGCGCTTCGTGGCAAGAGTATTGGGGTGTAATCGCATGCTGAGATTTCTTGACTGTTGCCGGTAAAATCTCTCTCTCTCTCTCTCTTTCTATCTCTCTCTCTCTGTATATATGTATATATATATATATCCCTTTCTCTCTCTGCTCTCGTCTCTCTTTCTCCATTTACTCTTCCTCTTACTCCCTCTCTCTCTTTTTCTTCTTTCTCTATTTTGTTCTCTCTCTGCCTCTCTCCTTGTTTCTGTTTCGCCTTCTTTTTTTTCTCTCCCTCTCTCTCTCTCTCTCTCTCTCTCTCTCTCTCTTTCTCTGCGTGTCTCTGCCTAGAGTGAAAGGGAATTTGGAGCATAAAATTCTTAAAGTGCCATGAATTTTCAGTTTACAGGTGATATCATTCATTTCTTTTAAACTTCGCAGTACCTCTAGGCTTTTTGCAAAACAGTGTAACTTCATGAGGACACGAAACTGGAGAGAGAGAGAGAGAGAGAGAGAGAGAGAGAGAGAGAGAGAGAGAGAGAGAGAGAGAGAGAGAGAGAGAGATGCAGCATACTGACAGAAAGACATACATCGTGATATTGTGGTTAGACTTGGGCTAAATTAACTAGTTTTGTTGCTGTGCTAAGAGTGACCGGGGAATTTGCAGTCTCTTCTATGTCTTCCGTACTTATAAATTATTCTAAAGTACAATCTGCTGTGTAACCAAACTAGAAGTAGAACATGGATTGGAAACATTTTTCTCTTGCGTTTTCGTAAGCAACAGTCATAAATCTAGATCTAAGCTAGATCGTTACATCTGGGAGAGTCTCGCAATGAATTATACAGAAATTTAGATCTAGACAAGGCTTTGAGTGTAATATTTATTAGTATGCATATTCGACTTTGCAAGTGCAAAATTCAGCTTCTGTTGTCTTTTTTAGTGTAGAACGAGATGTATAAATTCAAAAACGATGAGCTAGGCTCATGTTTCCGTTTTATCTTTGGTCTAAGAGAGCAGTTAATCAAGGACATAACTCTCGCTCACTTTTTTTTTAGGAACATCATCTACTAGTTGAACTTGAAGCGCCGTTTTGTATAGTTTTCTAATGTCTGAACTCCACCGTTCTAGCTGTAATCTTATCTTTCTCTCTTTATGCCAGCCTTACTCTAACCATATGTTCAAACTAAACATCATTTGACTTGCACATTTTTCAGCTGTTCTTCATACCCTTACTTTATTTTAATGTCGTTTTCTATCTTTACGTTCATTCGCTCGTTTTCAATTTCAGATTTTTTTTCTTTTTGTAATTCAAAGAATATTGATTTGCTTAAAATTGCTTTAGTTAGTTTAAAACAGTCACACATGCTTTTGGACATGTTACCTACCAGGTACTTTTAGAATCTATTCTTACAGTCACATTGCATTTCGAAACATTTTACTAAACTGTAAACAGTAGCAGTTTGAGTGTCCTGTGCTCTCATATGATGAACGGTATAATTGTTTAATCAGAATTCTGTTTATAAAGGGTTTTTTTTTTTTAATTATTTGCTACAAAAAAAAAATAAATAAATAAATAAATAAATAACATTACAGACTTTATCAAGTGCTTTAAATTATGTCAATTTTTTAATTTTACACGAGAATGCATATGAATACTTAGAAATAATATGACATTGACAATATTATCATGGTCTGTGATGATACAGAATTATTATTTTAGAACTGACGATATGAAAGCTTATTTCTAAATTATTGATGTGAGAAAATAATCAAAAGCCAAATGTTAGGAAAGATTAGTTTTGCATTTTATATTATTTCTGAGTTTAAAGTACCCTTAGCAATAAGCATAGGCATTTTGATTAATATACATGTACCTTTAAAGATTCAAGCCTCTAGAATTGACTTAGGGGAAAAGAAAGTGTAAAATTTGATCACGGTTTTTCTCCTATGCTGACTCACCTCTTTATATCAACTGTTTCCTTGATACCTAAACGTAACAGATAAGGGGTTCGATTTTGTTCAAGGGTAGCAGTTCTACTTCTAACTGTAAATTAATGGCTCATCTCCTTGTGTACTGGTCTTCTTTAAACCTATCAATCCTGTGGCTCATTTAATTTTTTTGTTGTTGATATATTAGATTACAATGTATAATTCTATTTCTAGGGCAACCTTAAGTTTTGGAATTTTTTGTCATCAAAGATGTACACCTGCAAGTAGCTAGTTTTCCATGTTAAGACATTTTTTTTAATTGTAATGTTGTGAACCTCTGTCCTTTTGTGCCTACGTTACACAACTGCTCCATTCATTAAGCTGATTTTGGGAAATCATAATCTTAGTTTACCATCAATAATATAGGCCTACACGCATTTTAAAAAAATCAAATTTTCAAACTTATGATCACAGAATGTACATAATGAAACATCAAATTTTGCGGAACATTGTATTACTTATCTTTACATTGCCTGAATACTTCAGAGTTATCATATTTAAAAAACAAAACAAATATTCCCCTTTGTTATTTCAAATTTTGATTGCTTCACCTCCTCCTCATATCTGAGAGACACAAATTCATAAGAAACTTTTAAAAAGCTACTAAAAACCCATATGTTCCATTACCTACCTTAGTAAAATGTAAAACTATGTTCTTCTTTGCATGTATGTCTTTCATGATTGTGTGTTATGTAATAATATAATTTCTCTTCAATGTCATGTTCTTTATGAATGAGATTTTAAAATGTACTAAAGTGCTCTGAGTTGAGTCTTTTTCATGGAGGATGCACTAGAAATCATCTACATTAATTTATTTTATCTAAATGTTTGGTCTAAGCCATAAGTCTATTTAGTTGGGTTTTGTTTGGAATTACATGTTACATACTATTTTGGAGGTGTTTTGATAATAAACAGACGCAGAGTCAAATTAAATATTTCTTCAAACAAAAAAAATTACAGTCGCTTTAATCATATTCATGTTAATAAATAGGGAATGGCATTTCACAGAGTTCTGTTGAGCTCTGCTTTAAGTTTTAGCAATGTTTGGACATCAAGAGATAAAATTTGCATTGATCAAGGGATTTATCTGCCCTAAAGCACAGGAATTATTACCAATGCTTATAGCTGAGCATTTTTCACAAAATAAGATTAAATTCAAAAAAAAAAAAAAAAAAAAATTGGCAAAAAATATTTTTAGAGGGAAAAAAAACAACCTAAATAGTTATGTCGCAAAGATTTCCCACTCGGTAGTCTCATTCTTTGTGAAATTGTAGTGTAGATCTTGGTAGATCTGGTTTGTTAATCTTTAAAATGTGTGTATTCTAAAACACGAGCACTCACTCGATAATGATCCATAAAATGTTTCAGGGATCTAATATTTTTTTAATCATTTATAATTGCTAATTGCTTAGTAAGACTAGCCATGGATTCCCCACTTTGGCCTTAGCATAGAGGCTAGAGATAGGCACTCCACACTTCCCCAGCCCATAGTGAGCTCACCGTAGCACCTGTCAATTCTATTAGTCCTTGGCCAGGCTCACTGAGTAAACATTTGTGACCATAAAATAGCAGAAGGTTAAGGACACATGAAAGTGACTGGCTCCTTTCACCAAGCCCAAGAAATAAGAAGAGCATTTTACAACATTGTGCTCAGGAAGCTTATTTAGCATATGCATCGAAGATATGAGTAAATTATTAAAAAAAAAATACTGGCATATAGCTTAAAGTATCATTTAGCTGAAGCAAGCATTTATCTACTGTGTATTTATCTAGCTACTACTGTAAAAGATAGTGCATGAAATTGGCTTGAAATCTTAACAAGTTCCTGCAAATTAAAAATAACAGATGACAAGCTGAGACCACGATACTGGAGCTGGCAATAAATCACCGAGTTCATATGAACTCGGTGATCTAAGCATTATATGCCAAACTCATCTATTGAGCCAGATGGTTTATGAAGATCATCTGGTGGCCCACCTGAGCAAAACATCTTCTGATAAACACCGCACTACGAAGTCCTGACAATTTTGACAGACAAAATACAAAACTATGAGTCTGGAACTTCCAAGTTAACCAAAAAAGTTTTACTTGCTTTTAAGTTCATACTGAGATGACATAAAGAAATATGTACAGACAAATGGACCTCAAAGAAGTTAAAAACAAAGGAAAGAAAGGTTTTCTCAAACATTTAAAAACAAGAAAGGCATTGAGCATTCAGATATCTTATATTCACATTACAAGTAATATACAAAAAGAACTTTTTTGTGTTATCTCTCTTATCCAAATAAGGGAAAACAAAGATGTCTGTTAGAAGTTTCATGAATGATTAAAACCTTATGCAAGGAAATTTACACAGGCGAGGCCTTGAACTCATCCAACTTTTATGCCATGGAGATTTGGTCCAAGTAGATCTCAGATTTCAATCCTGCAGGGTATACTAAAGCTTTTCGCTCAGTTTCTCTTCAAAACATTTTTTTATTATTTTTTATTCCACCTCTTAAAATAAAATGTTGATAATATTGAACGAAATACACCAATTCAACGAAAAAAAAAAGCTCCTCCCAAAGACAATAGTCAAAGTGTAATGGCAATCTTTTTGAGCATCTACCAAGAAATTTCTATTAAAAAAAAAGCAATACAGTGAGTGAATTAGTTTTCTTTGCAAAACTGAAATGTAACCTTGTTGATAGTAGCTTGAAATTTTTTTTTCTTGATACCAGTGTGTGGTAAAGAGAAGTATATTCCCATGCTTGTTATTTTGGAAAAGCCAAATTGCATTTTAAAACTTGAAAAACAGATTGGAAAATGTATACATAATGTAAACATAAATAAATGTTAGATTAATTATTTAGAGCCATACACAAGAGATATAGGTAGCTGATCCCCTTGATAGTCAAGATAAAGTTTATCAGAGTATGCTTTGAACATGGCCATTTGGATTACTGATGGAAAACAAGGGTAATGACTTTGTCCCACAAGTTAGACAAAATGTGAGAAGACAAAAACCAATTTGACTGCAATTTGGGGGGAACAATTTTTAAAGTTGACATAAACATTACTATCCTACCAAATGAAAATAATTCTTGATCCCTTACATATCAATGTTAAATGAATCAATTTACAACCATTTTTATAAAGATGCACAAAAACTTCCATGAAATTGTGTAAATCTTTTTGCCAATTCTTATATAGCTTTCTTTTTTTTTTTTAACAATGAAAAGTAAAAGTAAGAATATCATTACAAGGGTTCGGGTATTTTATCTAAACTATTCAAAGAATCTCTAACTATGAAAAAAAACAAGGAACTCTTCTTGCTTCAATGGAAATTCAAAAATAGTAGTCAAGACTAGTTATTTTATGACAATTTAGGTGACATTGATGCTTTGACAACTTTTTTTTTTAACTGAGAACTGCACATAGATTTAATCTTAAGGGTAAAAATTTAAGATCTAGGAGAGAAAAAAATGAGTAAGATTTCTAACGACTGGCATCTGTACAGGGTGACATAATGAGTGCGGTAGAACTTCCTAGAGAACATAATCCAACTCATATCGAAGATACTGGTTCTTTGCATCATTGGGAATTCTTGGGTACGATGGAATCATTCCATCCTGAGCCCCAATGTAAACTGTATTGTAGACCTTCCAGTAAACGTCTCGAACTTTTCGAGCTGGATGAAACAAACCCTATAGGGAAAGAAAAAAGCGTGTCTGATAAGAAACGAAGACCAGACTACTAAATGAAACTAATATGTTAAAGGAATGGAATTTATCTGTTGCCTATAAATTGAAGTGTCGAGCTATCGCCAAAAAGACAACCACATATTTGTTTTCTAGTACCCATAATATCACTGAGGGATTTATGCAAAATGAACTGTGCCAATTTCCATTGCTAAAGTTCTCATATAGTTAAAGCCTTTAATCAAATTTTCTTAATAATGCTTGTGATAAACCATACCAATAACTCAAAACCACCAGATAATTTTTTTTCACAAACCTGCATGGAGTACTGGAAAATTTTGGATGGGCCAATGGCCATGCGGAGTCCTTCGATGGCACCCATGAAGGCCTGAACCACGTGTGGAGAGTTTTCGAAGATGTTGGGCCATACATAGTTGAGAAGATGCACTAAGGCATCCTCGCAGCCAAAGCCACAAACACCAAGAGCCATGTGCTGAATGGCTGCCATGGCTGTCTGTCTATGGACCAGGTCTCTGATGAACAAAAACAGTATCAGAACATGGTTTATTTTACTCCTCATAGTTCAAACCTCAATGAGCCAATGACAATTACATCAAGCCAACATAGAGACTCAATTAGTTCTTTTAAAAATGTGTTGTACCCTTAATGTCAAATTTCTGATAATTTTAACTGATTCCTCAATTCTAGACCATTCAAATTAAACATGCTACGGGAAAGTTTTTCACTCACTTTGTCATTCAAGTCATAGGATACTTTAATATTTAGAGTGGCAAACACCTTCGACAAAACTTTAAGTGATCTACACCCAAGTAGGTGTACAGTGTAATCCTTTATAAAAACTTTTTAGGGCTGCACTAGGCTGAAGAGATCATCCTTCTTTTGTGGTGTTTTTTTTTTTTTACTTCACTTTTTTTTTTTTAATTCTATCAATAAGTCACTGACCTGTCCATGAGAGCATCCTCCAAGAGAGGCGCTACAGGGTAAATATAGTCCTTGCCCATCTCTCCAATGTATTCAAACATGAAGGACAGAGACTTAAGGACACCATTCTGCACGTTGAGTTCTGGAACCCGGTATTCATTCATCAGAGCTGGTAACACAGTGAAGGGTGAGCAAGTCTCTGCTACAATGGCAATGGCGACAGTTGTACACACCCTGTTCTGACGCTCTTGAACTTTCAGGTTATTTAGCAGTGTGGCCAATACATCGTGAGGACTAAAGCAAAGAAATAAGAGTTTCAGTTGAGCAAAGTTGGTTTTTGCCTAATCATTTCTCATGGTGTATATCAAAGCTAAGCTTAAAAAAAAATGCAATGCTTATCGTAACATACTAAAGTAGCTTCAATTTTTTTCAAATCCATCTCATTCTGGCTACCAAACATCTTTTACCTACCCCCTCAGGCAAAAACTGATTGGCAATAATATTGTGGTTGGAAAACTTCATTGCAACAGACATTGACATATGTCTTTGCCAGGAAAATTTACTTACAAATATGAAAACATATATGAAAACTGTTTCCAAACATAAAAAAATAAGGAAAAGAATCAGTAAATCAAGAGGAGGATGATAAGAAGAAGAGGAAGAGGGAGGGTACAACAACAGGAAAGGTAGGAGGAAGAAGAAAAGAAAGATGATGAAGAATAGAAGGTAGAAGAGGAAGGAGGAGGAGAGGGGAAAAAGTAAAGTAAAGAAGAAGAGAAGGAGAGAAAATATAAGAAATTAAAGACATCTTACAGAAACAATTATGTCTGAAAAATCCCACATTGACTCTTTAACAGTCAAGATGTTTTGATCTATTAACATAGAAGATAATAAGGTTACAATTTTGGCTCATGTAAAAAAACAAAACTGTCAGAGCTTCTTATAAATTCTTCCTAATTTTTATATAAATAAATACCACTTACCCAATGGCTTTAGCAATGTATCCAAACGTGTTCACTGTGGCCCTGCGAATTGCCTTTTTGTGTGCCTTCAGCAACTCCAATAACTCGAAACAAATCCTCATCCACTCACGGGCAGAGACAAACTCAGGCCCGCGATCAGCAATACGCCCAACTAGATCGATGCAATTTTCCTGCACTTTCTCATGTCTGTTGAGTAAAAGAAAGTTTTGTTTTTTATGCAAAGTAAAAAATTTTGAATTTACTCATGTTTGGAAGAAATAAACTATCTCCTACCCGTGTTTATTTAAAAGGAAAATCTAGACATTTCTAGCACTTGCATAACATTCACATATGAAAGTATTCCATTGGTTCTGTATTAAAAACTTGAACCTGGGAGCTTCTAAAACCTGATAAATGACTCAAATAATAATTAATATGACTCACAATTAAGAAATTATCATCAGAATAACACTGAGTCTAAATCATGTAAATGATTTGTAAAAGTAAATTCTTAGCAAAAACTGATTGAACATGAGATTTGAATTGCAGCAATTTTTTACCTATTTTTCAGAATGGGTGTCAATCTGGGCAGCAGATCTTTGATAGGAGGGGTCATCTTTGTCATTCCAATGACATTGACAATGCCTTTGAGAGCACCTAAGATTGAGCCGAGAACCTCTGGATATTCTTCTCCAAGGTACTCATACAACACAACACCTAAATAGCCCATCAGCTTTTCCTGTGGACAGAAGAAAAAGCTAATTACAACAATAATAAAATATGATATTCAGAAAAATTAGTGCATGAGTTATGTATAGGATAGGGGAAGAATAAAACACAAACATCTCACAAAATGCTGCAAAAAAAATCATCCACCTTTAATCTTTACGAACAAACATTACTATGACTACCAAATTATCAAATGTTGTCTCACATTAATGCCATAAATGTTTTTCAAAAACTCTGTAATATCTTTTCCCCCTCTTTTTAGTCATTTTTATAATAAAAAAAAATCTCAGTAAACATACCTCTTGGCAGGTCTTCATGACAATGGCTATTCTTGAAATAAGATCAGCTGCTTGTTGCCGCACTTTGGCTGACTTGTTGTTCAGACGCCACAAGATGGTACCACACATCTGGGGCAAGTAAGGCTTTACACGCTTACTCAGGGCATTGACAACAGTGCCAAATCCATTCAACATCACCACATCCTGAAATCATAGAAGCAATTTATTGATAGGCAATCTAAAACTTAAATTGGAATAAATGTGACCCTTATATGGAAATTACAGACAAAGTAATAAAAAAAAACTTAGGAATAATAAATTATTTAAATAACAAATAAAATAACATACCATATTGCCCGTAGCTCAAAATAAAAAAAAATCATGGGTGGATTTTTTTCAAGTTGGATCACAAATATTTTACACCAAAACAAATGCTTTCATTGTTTACTAAAACTGCTTTACTTTTTGTCTCAACAAATGCTTTCATTCTCAAGTAATGAAAAAAATATGAAAACATACACAGCTATAATTATATGAAAGTAGCTGAATTGAAAGGTGAGATATATAACTAAAATAACATCAGGGGCAGACATGTGAAAACACAATAAACAAATAATTCAATCACTTCTCAATAAAAAGAGCAGCAAAGCTTACTTCAGTGGTCTGCTCCTGAAAAGCATACAGGATGCCATCAATAAGCTGTTCCTCCAGTCTGGAGTCTATGTCTGCAGCTCCCAAATTAGACATGATCTTTTCAATGGTCTCCATAACCATCTTGCGGTACTGCTCAGCCTCATCTTTGAGGTCATCTACTACACGACCGATGATTTCAGCTGCACCAACCTTGTTGGCAATCTCAACTGTAGTGTCCACTAGCTGATGAAGTATTATTTTGAAAAAAAAAAAAAAACCATTAAGAATTACCTAATTCAGCTGGATTAATTCTTTACGTTTATTAGAGCAAGCTAGATGTACAAGACAAAAAGAATTACCAAGTTTAAATGAGAACAATGACTCCAACCATATTTTTCAATGAAAATTAATGAACGACACAAATATCATTTGGTTTTAGTAAAATCATTATAACAATCAGTTATGAAAAAAAAATGCTTGTCAAAATAAAATTTAAGTCTAGGTTGCTTATAACAACTATTCTCCCACTATTTGAGAAAGCGAACGTTTCAATACAGGGTATATCTGATTGATTTTATCACAGACCTATTTGAAAAAAACATACTTTCATTATAATTGTGAACTGATGCATTTCATTACCCCAAAAATATTCAATGTAAAACGACGCTTTTGCTTAGCATTTTGTGGTTGTCAGCAGATCTAGTTTAAAAAAATCCACTAGGCTTTGTTTCATAGAAGATTTTCCTCCAGTATTTACATTTTAAAAAAAAAAAAAAAAAGAAGAAATACCTGTCTATAGTTACGACGATCAAGAGCCATTCTCTGATTCCAAAAGTTTTTAAAGAAAGGTGGCAAAATTTCGTCCTTGATATACTGGGCTTCCACACCATCAGTAGCACAACATTGCTTCACTACCTGTAACAGACAAGAAAATTACATGCTTTGTTTTGTTTTGTAAATTTTGGAGCTGCACTCCACTCTATTTTTTTTTTTTAATCAGTGCCTCACATCCAGAAAAATACTTGTAGCATCCAACAAAAAAAGATAAAAATGAAGTTTCAAAGAAGTTTTGCACAACAATAAATTTATTTTACAAAGTAAGAAAAATTGCATATTGCAATAAGCCATTTGAAAAATGAGCGAAAATAAATAAATAACAAGGGCTTTACCTGCTATACAAACACTTGTAACATCTAATAATAAAGATAAAAATGAAGTTGCAAAGAAGTTTTCCAACAACCTTAAGAACAATGCTTTGATTAGATATACATGATATAAGACAAAGGACTAAGGGGGCGAACTACTACTAGAAGGAGACTACATGGTTAACATAAAATTATGTAAAAACCATTTTGAGACGGATTACAATGTCTGAGCAAGAACTAAATTCACAACTGATCAAAATCGGGAGCAAAATTTAAGCTCAGGATACCTGGACTTGATTAGAGGCAAAAATGAGTAAGTCCTGTATTGGGAATGTTTGTGTTCTTTTGCTGTGGAGAGGTTTGGTTATCTGGAGAAGGCCCAGTTGACACACATATTGCATTAGGGTTTTGTTGCAATCAAAATTATTGATTACATAGTAGTTTTATCAAGAATATAAAATTTTCAATAGCAATGGTGTTGGTATAGAGAATTATTTACCTTCAGGACAATTTTTTTCATTTCCTCATCAGGGGAAGGGAATTCTCTGATCAAAATAAGCATGACTTCTCTTGTGTAGTAGTTGGCATATTCAGCATCCATGAGGGGGATCAGATAACCAATAGCCTTAAGAAAGGCTGCAAGACCCTGTTTAGAGAATACAAAACAAATTAAATAAAGTTATACTCGTAAATGGTTTTGTCATGAATAATTTCTTGATATGTAGAGCAATAAGCTTAAAACAAAACAAAAAAAAAAAAACAAGAATACTTTAAGCACTTATGCTACCTCTGATCCAACAAAGTAAACTGCATGTTCATTTAATTGATACAACATACATCTTTTTGAAAGCAAAGACTATCTAAATATAAAAAAAAAAAGTTGGAAATAGTCAATGGGACCAACTGTGCGCAAAACTAGAAGGTGTGGCAGTTGCATCCCTTAGTATGGTTTACTTTTTTTTTTTTAAATAGAACTTTAGGATTCCTTTACCTTTGTCTATGCCTTTCTCGATTGCAATACTTGTTTAACCCCCAGATACTTACATTTTTCATACAAACCTGTCATGACTAGGTCTTATCACAGCTAAAAATTCCATTTTCTCCCTTTAGCTCTCTTCAATTATAGTCTTGGTAACTAACAGGCACCTTTTTTTTTTTTAATATAATGTAATAAAGGGCTTACATATATTGAGAAGCATGAAGGTCATTGACAGTGAATTTTTAATCTGCTTTCATGCTTTAAACTTCATTGAGTCCAAAGTGTAATTTAAAGTTTTTCGATTAAATAAGTTTGAAATAAAAAACTAACAAAAAATAAAAAGCATAGATATGACAGTCAAATATACCATATATGAAGGAGCAACATTTTCAAAAGCCTGAGCCCTGATATTTCGATTTTCTCTCTATTTTAGCAGTCAGTTTTCAACAACCACACAATCAAAGAAAAAAAAAAAATTCCAACTGACCTTCCCTCTGTGTTGCCTGATACCCTTCCAAAGAGGTTTCAGAACGCTGTCAAAGGATTCAATGCCATATGGTGTTGCAGCCTCCGCTAGGGCAGCCAATGCCAAAGCAGTGATAGTGCGTACTTTCTGTTGCTCATCCACCAGTCCTGGGGAACAAGTGAGCTTGAGTAAGAAGGTTGAATTTCAAATATATGCATGTCGTGAGAAAACAAATTGGTGACCCTGAACTGATGTCATGACAGCCTTTCTTTTAAATGAGGAGCATCTGTAAGTATTGAATTTTTAAAAGAAAATAATACTTTATTCTTTGATGAGCTGCACTGGTGGGTGTTTGATTTTTGTATTTTTTGTCTACCCTCCCCAACTTACAATCACTGTTCCTTCTTTATAAAAACTTTGGAATGGAACTAAAAAAGTGGCAAAAGAGCTTTCAGTACTGCAGCAAAGAAAATGTGGAACAGCCTAATACAACTGAGAGACACAATTCAAAACAGACCTTTAAGAAGCTAATAAAGACGCATTTGTTCCACCACCTACCTTAGCTAAATGTAAAACTATGGTCTTGCATGCATGAATGCTGTTATGATTGCATGTTTAGTAAAAGTATAATTTTTTAATGTTATGTTCCTGGTGAATAAGATTTTACATTGTATAAACAGTCTGAGCTGATTTTTTTAGAGAGAGTCTTCTAGAAATGATCTGTTTCATTATTTTTATTAACATTTTTCAACTCATATAATCAGAATCATTTGAGTATACTGCCTTCTCTTTGACATTTACATGAAAATATAAAAAGATATAGTCACTTCTTATTCATAATCACAAAAATAAATAAAGAGATAAATGTAAAAAGACAAACCATGCTCAATGATCTCCACCAAACTCTTCAGATGTGGCAAAATGGCGCAGCCCATAAGAATGGAAATTTGTTGAACAATTTTAATGCCTGTATGCCGGGCCTGCCATGACTTCTTGCTCTTGCAGACAGCCTTAAGGAAGGGCAATAGAGAGGGAATGCCCAAGGCAGAAGCCACCACAGCAAAGGCACGGGCCGTTGTGTTACGCACATACTCATCCATGTTGTCAATATCAGGACGCATTGTTGCAATCATGGTGGCAAGACCTGCAGCCTGTAAAATGAAAACGTGTCTTAGAGTTTAAGTCTTGGGATGGACAGCAAAATTCAAAACTAAGAAAAAAATTTGTATTTAATGCAACCCCCCTCCCCCTGTCTTTTTAAGTGGAGATGTCAAAGTTGTTTTCTAAACATGAAATTTAAAAAAAGATTGCTTTATAATGAGTGAACTAAATTAATGTCAACAGTATTGAAGCACTTACCTTAGCAAGGTTAGATATAATCTCTCTTCCCTCAACTCTGGCATAGTAATCCTCATCAATGAGCAATGGCTCAATAACCACAAGAATTTTGTGCACATAGGGTCTCACTAAGTCATCCAATTTGTACAAGATGCGATCAATGACCTGAGAAATGTAAGAGAAAAAAAATGTACATAATTACATGTCACTTATAAATAAATTTCACTGCATTAGAAACGTCAAAACAGTTTATAAAAGATTAAAATGTTTCAGAATTAAATAAATGATTAGTAAAATACCACGGTAGAAGAATTTTAAGGCCAATATGAAAAAAAAAATGATGTTTTAAGGAAAAGCATAGAAAAAGCCTCTATTATGATGCTGTCTCATATGTTGAAAATTTTAAAAGACAGGCTAAGATAAACCTTAGACATTAGGGCAAATTATTCTTTTTTCTCACCCTCCAAGTTTATGAACTGATGAAGACTAACCTTCACAAGTAGATGCCTCTCTTGATCTTCCAATGTAGGCGACATGAGCAAGGGTAAAATTTGATTGAAGAGTGGACCAGCACCAAACTCTCGTGCCTTGTCTGTGATTTGGCGCAAAGCAGCCTGTTAGAATGAAATGGTAAGAAACTGTGATGTCAACGATTTTTTTTTGGTATTTCTGTAAATGTGAGGGTGGTGTAAATTAGGTTCTAGACAAGTCCCTGAAACCAGATTTAAAGCATCTTCAATTTACAGCGTATAATTAACAAAAACGAAAATTCTGATATTTTTTTATATACCTTAAAAATGTGAATCTATGCCACTTGAAATTTCATTCTCATTAAATGACGAAGAAAATGAAACATAAAAAAAGATATTGCTGTATTTAAAAACATACATTGAATAAATAAAAAAAGCACTGTAAGACCTTTCATTAAGATTTTTATTGACCCATAGCTTGCTAAACCCTTCTTTATAGACTGTCAATAAATTGTAGAGGTTGGAAGATCATCATTGCCTTTGTGTCTAAATCCAGATTAAATAGACTCATTTCCTGCTAATTCTTCATTGAAAGATGTCCTGAATCTAACTCTGTTCTTCAAGTTACTGGAAAACCATATCAAGTGAAAGTAGTTGGTAGTAGATGAAACTAAAACATATCTACAAGAAAGAGAGCTCTTTTGTTCGTACAACTGTACAGCTTTGTTTACACTCATAATTTAAAAGTAAAGAGGTGTTTATTGTACAGAGGGACCTTGAGCCAATTCAAGATATTGTAGAATATTATAATTAGATAATTTCAACACTTTTTAAAAAGGATTACACATAATCAGGATTCACCCAGAACTTTGGCACCTGTGTTTCACATAATCAGCGCACATCCCAAATCAAAGATTTGATGCAGTTAAAAAGAATATAATCAGAATATGGTAGGCACACATATTTATTTACCTTTCTCATAGGAGGTGTACCATTTTTTATTTTCAAGAGCAGCTTCATTATTTTCCTTTCCTTTTGCTCTTCAGGGGACAAGGTTTCTTCATCAATGTCAACCTATAAAATTAAAATGAAGAAAAATTAAAGTATGAAATATATAAAATATCATTTTTGAAAAAAAAAAATGTAAATGTTGAATTAACACATATGTCTACCTAAGGTTATCACAAATTAAAGTATGTCAAAAGAGAAATTATTTGGAAGAGATACTTTAACTTTGAAGATCACAACATGGCTGGTCATTTTCAATTTCACTTAAATTTTGTGAAAAGGTGCAGAAAAAGTACATTATTTCTTGTAACATTATTGCCTTTATAATGGTTGGATTAATGTAAAATTTCGTGCATCCTAAAAAAAAAAACAGAGAGATCCAGATGTTTTTCAACCAACACAAAATTCTTACTACAAAATTTAAACCAACTGAAGTGGAAAGAAAAATAACTCTGTAAAAAAAACACTCAATATCAATTGTTAACAAACACAATTATCTCTTCCTAGTACTCTTCTTCATCTTCATCTCTGCAATTATTAGATATTTTTGGCGTAGGTTCATTTGCTATTTTCAAATAGGAAAAAGCTCCTAAAGGCAGTATAAGTATAGGTTCCTACAAAGAGTACCCCCTGTGCTCGCTGAAATGTTAATAAATGTTGTATTGTACAAGTCCCCTCAAAAAATCCCAGTGACATCTGTAGGTTTGCTCCAGGCCAGCAGCTTTTTCCATCATTATTACTAGCAAACCAGATATAGCTACATATTAAATAGACAATGCTTTTCCTTTCCTTAAAATATACAATTGTTTAAAAAAAAAATCAAGACCATCAATTAAGCCCCTTGAGCATATTTTCACTACAAAAAAAAATGCTAATACAGCAAGGCACTCACAAGTAACTTGTCAAAGTACTGCATGTCATCAGGCTTCATCATTGGGAGATTTCCCTTGGGCTGCATATCCACAACCATGTCTTTGTTACTCTTGTTGTCTGGGGTCTGCATACGAAAGCCCATTGGGGTACCAGCTATTGGGGTTGGAGTTGCTAACAATTTTCGAGCTGGTGTGCGGATTGGTACATAACCTGCTGGTGGAGGCAGCACCTAAAGTGAAGAAACAATAAAACTTAGAGAGTATAAAGCATGATAATAATGCTTGCCCTATCAGAGTAATTAAAAGCTTTTAAAAAAATAATAAATGAGGATGAAAAACTCTTCTTTATTCTTTACTCAATGAAAAAATTACAATAATAACCCAGTGTGTTTACGTATCTTAATTGGTTCAAATATTACCCGCTTTTAAAAAACAATGGATATATTGGTGTAAGGGAAAGTCAGCCCACTGCAAGACAATACTAGACTCTTTTTTCTTTTCATCTTTCAAATTTTAATCTAAAAAGTTAAATGAGTAGCTTTTAAAACTTTAAGGATGAGTGTCTAAGCCAAGCCACCTCAGTTAGCTCATGAGAGCTAGAAAATTATCAAATAAATATTTAGGACATCATGGGGTGGAAAGAAAACTTCAAATTAAAAAAAAAAAAAAAAGTCTTGTCATGGACAGTTCTGTTTTCGGTTGTGATAGGCTGCCTCACCTTGTAACCAGGAGGGAACATAGCCTCCAAATCATCATCTGATAAGGGCCGATTCCTTTCGTCTATTTCACGTTGCCAAGAAAAGGCCTGTAGTTGCTCAGGTGTCATAGATATAAGGTGACCTGGTGTGGGTGTTGCCATTGCCATGGCTTTGTTGCCAGTGGGTGTCACCCCACTTGGGGTCATGCTCGGGGTCATCCCGCCTGGGGTCATGCCCTGTGGCGTGGCACCTCCAGGGGTCATCTGGCCTGGAGTCATACTAGGAGTCATGGCCGAGGGGGTGGCAGCCCCTGGAGTTTCATCCCAACGAGAACGCCTCTTGCTGGCACTGGGCGTAGGAGTGCTCTCGATTAGGTCTCCACCTCTGTCTGTTTTTGGAGTCTCTGCCCAACCACTCCCATGGCCAGGAGTTTCTGTAATGAAAATTATAACACAATGAGAGTTAACAAGATTTATTTTGAACTTGATAGTTTTTGATCATAAGTTACTTTACACCATGGCATTTACACAAAATTTGTGTTACAAAAGACAATCAAACTAATCATAGACCAACACACTTTTGACAAAAAATCCTGAAACACCACTAAATGCATATGTTTCTTTTTATTATCTCCTTCAAGGAAGGAACAAATCATGGTAAAAAGCTTGTGTTCTGAACGGAAATGAATACTTCTAAAGCATTACTTTCACAGTGAAAAAAAAATTACTATGCAATAGCATAGGCAACTGAACATTTGATGCTATTGCAAATCAAGATATGACAGTGAAGTTACAGAAGGAAAGACATACAAGAATTTTAAATAAGTGCAGTTGTATGAAAAGTTAGGGAAAGCAGAATGTAAAACTTAGTATTTCAATTTCAACTTGTTTATAACATCATGAATGTTGTACTTTTTAAAATCATAGGTGCCAACTAGTTCTGAAAGAAAATCCTGGACTTTTCCCAGACCTAAAAGAAAAAAAATTTGAGCGCAATGATTTTACATATATCTGTTCTCAATCTCATATAAAAGTTAATGAAAGATAACAAACAGTATAAATTTTTTTTAAAGTCATTATAAACAGTTTCAAAGAAATTTTAATTTATCACACATTAAAATTGCATTTCTGTAATAAAAACTATGACATAATTCAATTTTCAAAGATTTGAACAGATAAAACTTCCGTATATATTCTGAAATGAGGAATGAAACGCATGCACACAAAAAAAAACAACAACAAAACTGAGTTTATGAAACCAAGACTTGTATTTCAAAATTACTTCGGTTTAAATGTCTTCTCTCTGTCAATACTTCTCACAATTGAATATTTAACGATTTGAAGCGATTAAACCATTTTACAAAATAGAGCGAGGGCATTCTCTTTACCTCGCTCTGTCTTAGGAGTTTCATCCCATCTGTTTTTTCTGGCACTGGGTGTGGCTCTGTGCCCAGGAGTTTCTTCACCTCTGCCTGGGGTGACTGCACCAGGTGTAGCATGACCTGGAGTAGCATCCCAAGCTCGCTGACTAGGTGTGGCACCTGGGGTCTCAGCACCTGGACAGAAACAAAATTGATGATTTAATTGCAGGGCAGCCAGATTTCAACACAAGCTTTTTCTCTGATCATATTAAATTGGTTTTTTTAAACACTCCTCTTCAATGTCATGAAAAATTTTTATTTCAAAGTAAAGTACCAAAGTTAATGCGATTAAATTTTTTTTTTCATCTATAGCAAATTCTAGCTCACTAAAAGCCTGAGTCACTTGTCCATAAGTCATTTTAAAATTGTTACAATGTATAGGCCTACTTTATTCAATGTTCTCCGTAACCATGAAACCACAAACTTTGTAGAACATAACTATTATCCAAATTCTTTAAGATATAACATTTTACAATATGATCTAAGTGAGTTTTTTTTTTCTCCAAAAATTTGATATCTCCTTTTTTTATTTTTTTTTTTTATTTACTTTACATCTAAATCTTTAGAATCTGTGTTTAATCATTGCCCAAGCATCCAAACAACTTGAAAATTTTTTTTATTGTAACACATGGATTGGAAATGAAGCTTGATATATTTAATGCTAATTATCTTCATTCTCATGTCAAGAGAAAATGGGATTTTACAATGCATTTTGACGATTTATGTTTAAGTTTTTACTAACATAAGAAATATAGCTTCTGCATCGAAGAAACTCACCTTTAGAAAAGCACTCAAACTAATGCATATGCTTTGATATGTGGGGATTCAAGTCATAGAAAAATTATAATGAAAAACATTGAAATAAGACATTTCTACAATAAAATTATAATAGTCCACAGAAATCGTTTGATTTCTTAGGATTGATACTGATAGAGTTAGACTGTTATATAGGTAGCATAATTCTTTGTGATATCACATTCTCAAAAAAAAATTGAAATATTGCATCTATTTAACGACAAATTTGTACATAAAATATTGTAAACATCTTTAAAATGTCAACATCATATCAAAACAAAATAGTTACATATAAAAAAGATTCTCACATGAGATGATAGAATTGATGCACCAAAGCAGTCTTATACATGGTCTTTTGGTCACAAAAAAATGGGCTTGGAAAATGTTCATTTTCACCAGCACCTCGGTAATGTTTGTCTTAACATAAAGACCATTTTTTCATAAAGAAAAGCAGGACAATGTGATCTTTTAGCAACATTGGAGATTTTTGAAAAAGCTTACAACTAATCCTTTAACAGACAAAAAGTATTTGTACATCTATTCCAAAATCTCTTCTAACCACAAAAATTTTTCCAATCTCATTGCTCTCCTTGGATTTTTATCTTTTAGTTTTTTCATGGATCAATCAAGAAGGAACCCCCAACAAAATAAGCAAAGAAATGGACCTTTTCTTCAAACTAATGGCCGCCTGTATTTTAATATGTGACTTACCTTTTGGTCGACCAGGAGTTTCGTCCCATCTGCTGTTGGATGGAGTTGCAGCCTCAGCTGCATCCCATGAAGACTTTTTCTTAGGGGCTGGGGCTGCTCCTTCTTCTGCACCACCTGCTACATCCCAGCGACGTCTCTTGGCAGGTTTCTGAGCCTCTGCACCGTTAACAACACGTAGTTCTCCTGCTTTTGCTTTATCCTGCATCTGTTGCCGCAAGCCTGCCTGAATATGGTGAAAAAGCACTTTGTAAAGGGTCATTAATATAGTTGCAAGATAGGCTGCAAGAACAGCAAATGTCAAATCTAAAACTAAAATCTAAAATCCTAGATGAACTACTTTTTATTGTAATGCATATGGGCTTGTGTAAAAAAAAAAAACTTTTGCCTACAGAGAGAACTAGATAGGTTACAATAGACCTGAATGTGGTCCAACCCAAAATTGTCTGAAAATTTCCGGAAGCGCGGTGCGCACAGAATTAAAGATAATTTTAAGGGTTACTTAAACCCTCTATCAACTACAGTATATGACATTTGCAATGCCGGACAAATATTGGTCTCTGCGCGATTGTCGGATTTCCGACAATTGTCGGAAGACATTCAGGTCTATTACAATCATATTTTCTAAAAAGTTAAATTTACCATTCATGGTACTTGAAACATATATCTGAGTTACAGAAAAAAAAAAAAAAAGATTAAAACTAGTTTGTGCTTTTGAGACTAATAGTTGCTCTTTACTCGATTTTTATGATAACTGAACACATCACACATGTTCAGAATAGTATCCTCTCTTTACATCAGATCAAATTTTCACGTTAGGACCAGTCTAACAGGAATAAGTGGCAAAGTCATCTTGAGACTTAAAAAATTTTACAAAAATATCACTAAAGCATACATGAGTGATACATGACATAGACATAACTTCTGGACACAAGCTCGATCTTTTAACCTTTCTTTCAGTTCTTTTATTTAAGCTGGGCAAATAAAAAAATTATAGATCAATTAGTTTGAAAATCTTACTATGAAATAAATTTGAGCCTCAAAAAAAAAAACTGTCATGAACAACTGCCTATGCTTTTATGTTGACAAGACAAGACTCTATTTGGGAGGAAATCAGGTGAAATGCCATAAGTATTTTAAGTAAATCTTTGTAAGCAATCACAGGTCCAATCAAAGGTGTGGATCAAAATGTCAAATCAGTTATATACATTTATAATGCAATGAATTAATAAGGTAAATATAAATGAAGTTAGGAAAAAGAGCAACTCATCAGTTCTGAAATTATACTTACAGCTTCCTTGTTGAGGGCTCTCTCTGCCATAACATCTTGATATGTTCTGCCAATTCGGGTTGGATCTGGCGTTTTTCCACCTGAAACGATAAAAAAAAAAGAATGGTCACGACAAGGCCGTGACACAAATCAAAATAAATTAGATTTGAGGTAAACTTAAATTTTTAAAGCTTTTGACGGGGGAAAAAGACAGGCTTGGTAGTAATGGTCAACATTGGTAAGATATAGATAATTTGTCTTGGGTTAAACCCTGATAAACAAAATTCCAAGAATAGTTGTTCTCACAGCTACCAGGCCTGTCCTTACAGCCTGAAAATATGTGGCTTTCATAGTACAGTAGGAGGCTATTTCATAATCATATATTTTGAAAGATAGCTGTATGCTTGTGCTTTTGAGTAGGAAAATCAGTGTTTATATGTATGAATGAGTTTTGCCTAGAAGGCAAAGAGGAAAAAGAAAAAAAAAAGAAAAGATAGAAGAGGAGATCGCCATATATAAAGTACATGAAAAAGAAACTGTAATTATAAAAAAAATGAGCCACATATTTTCCTAGATAACTCAGAGGTCTGTTTTTGCTCTTTTCTTGCTGACTTTTTTTCTCAGACAAGGCAGGTTAAGCTTTGGTCTTCCTATTTTTTGGACACTAAAACACTTGAATATAATGATTTGAGAAGGTAAATTTAACAGCCTGAAAAACCAAAGCTTACAATCTCCTTGCTTCTCTGTTAACCCATACGTACGCTTTTACGTGCAGATCTCTCCAGCATCAGGACTGTAAGTTTATGGCGCAGCATCCCTAAAATTAGTCTTTCATTAGTCTAGTTATAAAAGGGGCGAATGACTGATGTGAAAACAATGACAACAAGCTTTCAAACATCCTTGTTAAAATATCCTAATCAGATTTCATGTTTCATCAAATTCTATATATTTTGAAAAAAAAAAAACAAACAAAACAAAAAACTTTATATATTCTACATGATTGAAAACAAAATTTATAGAAGTTGAGATTACTTCGATGATAAGAAAACTTTTGATTCAATAAGAATAAACACCTTAATTATTCCATTAAGGTCTAAACAAAAGCCTTTCACACAGTATACAAAAGTTTGAGATGTTTGAGGTAAACCCAGACCATGAAGCTAAGGTGAGCGTTCAGTGGGATCACTTGTCAGCGCCGTCATTTGAACACAGCTAAAAAGGAAAGTTTGACTGGTATTAGACTCAGTTTAATAAGAAGGTGAGATAGATGACCACATATAAGTTCACACAAATGCCAGTTATTTTTTTCTCTTAACTATTTTAAGTTAATGCGTTTTCACCTAGATCACTTGAGAGTTCAATTCAAATTAGAACCTAAGCAAGTTAAAAATTCATATTTCCATGTTTCCTCATTTGTTGAGATGAAAGATCACCTTCATTTGCACTAATTAGCCATTCTAAAATTGCCTGGCACTCATGTTTCATATGAATTAAAGTGTTTTCGATTTTAATGTGGGTTTTCTCTTTAGAAAAATCACAAATGTATCAACACAAATATTTTTTTTCGCTTGATCAGATTGAGCTGCTTTACATTCAAAGGTTTAAGTTCCAACTGCAACAAAAGAAGTAATGATAAGCTCGAATCCAACACTGCCTGATCATTCAGAATAATGGAAACACTATGGTGTATATATTTTAAAAAGAATTTTATTTTTTCTCGACTCCACAATTAAGCTAGTACCTAGACTGTTTCATGTCTCATCAATTTCATAATGGCATTTGCATTAAAGTGCATTTTCATAGCAGTTTTCAATGTTATAATAGCTAGTTCACTGACATGAATATTACCATTCAATGATGCAATGTCATGTACAACACCTAAATGCTTTAAACATATCCTTATAAATGACAGTACTAAAAAAAACTTTCAGCCAGAAATAATTTACCTTGGGCAAAAGGGTCGTATCTTTCAGGTGAAATGATCATTTGACGCCTTCTAGCAGCACGATATTCATCTTCCCTGTCTGTGATCTTGGGCGCTCGGTGATCAGCCATTGGATCAAAGTCCTGGATAGCCAATCAAAAAGAGGTACATGATTAATATTAAATAATGTTATCTGTGTACAGCTTAGATAAACAATGTGAATGATAGCCAATTATATGTTTATCCACACTGTTACTTCAACCTGGATGTTATTGATAAAATTCACTTTGGTCTTTCATTATTGACCTCATGCCTGAGCTTTACTCCCACCCCAGGGCCAGCAGTCTGATTGTCCAACTTGCCAAAAGATTTTCCAAGTATATATTAGCTAGCTTGGTTCATCTGCACTCAGCATAGATCACACAGATAGTTGTGCTTTTCTTTAAAAAAAAAAAGAAAAAAATATTCACCAATACTGAGTGTCACCTTTAAACCCGAGAAGACTATCATACCTCAGTCCTACCCAAACAGACAACTAGTGAGTGTATCACACTAACATGGAAGAGTAAAAATTTTGTGCCAAATAATATTACTTGGGGAAACAAAATAACCACTTCAGGATTAGTTTATTTACCATTAATAAGCATCTATGATTTACAACTAAAAAAAAAAAATCATTAAAAAAAATTTTACCTGATCATTTGCTGCTTCATGAAGCAGATTGAGAGGAGCTGTGTAGTTTGACTTCTTTTGGTAAACTTGGGTGACGTCATCATCATCCTGGGAAAAAAAAGAATGACATTTTGATATATTGCTTCAGCTTTTCTATGGTTTCAGCCTCCTCTTTAACTTTTGCACAATATAACAGCTCCATGATCAACCACAACAGAACTTAAAAGACAATATCCTGTATTCATCCATTGACAACTATTTGAATTAAAACAAGGATAGAAAGTTCCTGAAGATTCCAAAGTAGGCACGGTTGTTTAAAACCCACTGAAAGCGGCCCTTTAGTTTTCGGCCAGGCCTACCCCAAGTATCCTCCAGCAGTGGACGGGTTGGTAATAAATCACCTGTCAAGCTGAGTGGAGTAAACTTTGGAAACGATAAACTCTGTGGAGCCATCCCAGTGCCAGCAAACATGTTTGTGCATCACCTGTGATTCTCGAGATTCACAATTTTCACCAGTTTTTAGATTGCAATATCTCTGCTATTACTTTTTAAAAATTTGTTGTGCTTAGATTCATTTTAAAGCCCCACTTTTGACCAACACAACGGAATAACTTTCACCGTACAGAAATAAAAATATTTTTAATTATACCTAAGCGTTCACATCGCGAATGAAAAAAATGCTCAAGTTTATAATTATGATAATGCACTTGTTTCAGAATAAATATTTCCTAAACGGAACAATATTTTTACTTCAAACCCATTTTATAGCATAAAACATTTGTAAATAACAATTCCCCGCGAAACTTTCGACCGCGAAGAGTTTTCATGTGATTTTATATGATTTTTTGAAACTATATCCCGTCGAAAAACGAACATTTCGTGTATTCTTACGACTTAGGAAACATGTTTTTCGTATCGGAAGTTTATATTTTTTGGAAAGTCTACTAGATCTAATTTCGTAAAAACTATAGGCTTTCATATACCAAAAAAATGAATGTTTCTACATGATATCGAAACAATTTTAAACTGTTGGCCTATCACTGTCAATCAAATTACTCTAGATATAGATCTAGATCTAGTATTAAACCTTATTCTAAATCGTAATCTAAACTTTTTATCAAGTTATAAAACTAAGTCTATTTTCTGTAACCACACGAATTCATCATTTTTCTCTGATAGATCGCTATCGGTATTTGTTAAATTCGTCTCGAGAGAATGATGGTACTAGATCTAGAACCAATAAACGAAGAGCCGCGATACCACTCAGAATATAGAGATAAACGGTAAACTTAGGAGACAAAGAATAAAGAATTTTAACCGGGTAGCTGTGTAAAACGGTCGTGATCGGAAACTTAAATCAAGATAGCTAAAGCACTAAGAACTCTTCGCAGTTGCCGTTTGGTAGGTGCGTTATTCAACATGTTGATGAATCACTGGCGAAGTTTCATCATAAAATATTGTTCCAAAAGCTTCATTTGGCATCCTTAAAATTGTCATCCCTGTAATGAAATGCGGCTACTACCATATTCCGGAGCATCAAAACTACTCTGCGTTTCTTTCAGTTTAAGAAATAAAGCTTCCATTGTTTTTCCCAATACTAAAGGAATATGTTCCCCTTCATATATTTTTCCGTTAACATTGATGCGGCCAGTGGGATTATATACATGTTTAAACATTAAAAACGATGCGTCTAAAACACCCCCAGCTCAAAATCGGGAATTTCCGTTCACCCAGCGGTTGACCTGACCTGATCAGGTTACTGAGGGCAGCTGGCGAACTAAAGGGCCGCCTCTTAACAGTCGTGTAGGAGTTTCATTAATGTCAGCTTTCCAACATGGACTATCTATGTATTGATGGCAGTGAAATGAGAGTGCTTGAACAAACTTGGAACAAACTTGGTTTTGCAATTAAACAAGAAATTTCAAAAGCAATTCAGTCAGTCTTTATACATTGTTATTCTTCAATAAGTTACTTCAGTAATATGAACCTAATAAGTGAACTGCTTTTTTTTTTACAACCCACCCATAAGTTTTTTCCACACTGCCAGGTGACAAGAAAAGAAACACGGTCATTATATTTATGGGAGCATTTGCCAGTGATGAAGTTAAACATTACTCAAAGCTAGTACTTACATCAGCTTCATCATTGGCCGCGATAGATGTGACATATCCTCCATCATAAGTACTGCCACCATAAATGTCTGTGTCAAAATGACCCTCAGCTCCTAAGCCTACTCTCTCTTGCTCATCATCTTGGCTGCTCAGCAACTTCTGCTTTTTAGCTTGCAAGTTGCGTACTGTTTCCTCGATTTCTGAGATAGAAAGAAAAACAAATTGATTAGTCTACGTTACTGGGCAAAATGGCTGTAAAAAAATTAAAAAACTGAGTGGTTTGAGCAAGTGGGATTCTAACTTTCCTTGGAAAATAATTATATGCAAGGGTTTAAACAGGAGGAAAAAATAATTGTATTCAAGGGTTTAAATAAGAGGTCCTAATCATTGATGTTATATGAAATTTCTCTACAGTCAAATTTATACACTATTTCTGTATAAAAAAAATTCAAGAGGAGCTTTAAAAGAGAAATATTCGGTAAAATTAAACGACTTAGAAATATCCAAGAATTCCAACTATCCAGATTCTAATTATTTGGACTCGACTGTATTCTACTTTCAAGGCTTATAGTTAAATATAGAATTGTATGAATAATGAGATGAAGCTGTGGCAGATATCACCATATCCTGACTTTCCAAAAGTTTTGTGTTCGACAAAATGTATATCAAGTTTAAATGGTTGAAAAGGAAATTACTTGAGCAGTTGAAATATGATAATGACAACACTTTCTTCTGGCCATGATCCAGACTCTCCTACCTACTTGCTGGTGGTTAGTTTGAGCCTTAGACAGCCACTGAACTAATGTAAAGCGTTTTTCAGTTTGTAAGAGAAAATATAATCATACTATTGGTCTAGTATTTTTATCACGAAATATCTTTTGAGAGGAGGGAGGGGAGGATAAAAATGTTTTATGAATTGAAAATTATAAAAAATTTAGAAGCCAAATTAAAAATTAGTAGAGGCATGATCTATAAAGTAACAAATAAAAAAAAAACAAAGTTTTGATTCATGCTGTGATTTTTACAAATTTTGCACTATTAGCATCATTCCAGCAAGAGTCAACTTTATCTAGCATTTAAATTAAAATTTGCGGAGCCTTTGGTTTGCACCTTGGCTAATGTACAGCTCTTTTTTTTCGGATTAAATTTAAGACTTGTAACTAAAACATGTTAAAAAAAATCATTTTTTTTTTCGTTTGCGGAAAAAATCATCATGATTTAGACTTGATAGAGATATTATTGGTCTAGTAGTTTTATTAAGAAATATTTACGTTTTGGGGGAATCAAAATGGTGTATAAATTGAATACTATTGAAAATTTGAAATGAAATCGAGAATATGTTGAGGCATTATCTAAAAAGAAATTGGAAAAATTTGTTCATGTTGTGACATTTACAATACAAGCTTTATTTCATTCATATGTAGATCTAATTGTTTTTCTTTAATAATTTAAGTAACAATCTCATCTAGAGCAGTCTAAAATGATGATTTTAAGGGAAAATATCTAGATCTAGATCTGAATCAGAGCAAATTTCTTTTTTTATTATTGTTAGAACTGAAACTAATGTAGATCTGGTCTAAATCAATATAAAAATGCACAAAATATCACAAATCATCTTTGTGTTTTAGCACTGACAGAACATAATGGCAAATACAGTAACAAATGCGTTAAAAACCTAAGGCAAAATAGTATGATGTGTTCCTATTAAAAAAGGTTGACTGCCATCAGTGTGTCTGATTCGAAGGCGAACAATGGCTCAGTGTTAGCAATTCAAAGATGTCTTGACTAACGCATCAGATTATGAAGCGCAGAATTCAGTTTTCTTCAAAATTCACAAGATCTTCAATTAAGTGCATAAGAAGAACCAGAACAACTACGAGTAGGAATCATTCAGAATCGTACCGTGTAACTGTAAGATTAAATTTACGAAGTCCAATTTCTCAGGTTGTCTTTAGAGATGCAGAAATAAAGTCACAATAGATTTAAAAAAATATAGGCCTACACTAAGGACGAAGAAAAATAAGGCCTTAGAAATCTAGATCTAGATCTAAATGAGCCTACAGCAACTCATAGTTGAGAACCATTTTCGTGAAATCTGCCTCAGTTGTACAAACAATAATAACTATTTAACTAGAGTCTAGATCTAGACTTAATCTGGAAGAATATATTCAAATTGTACGAATAACCGTGTCATTTTGTATGAGCGGACAAAATGGAACCCTTAATAACTAAAGGGACTAGTCTAGATCTACAAAACTCAAAAATTATCGAAGTCAGAGGACATTGCAAGGGAAGTTTAGAATTGTTAACCATTCGACATTTCAGTTTTCATTTGTTGTATGTCCACACGACGCAGTTTTGAGAAAAAGGCTTTCAAAATTTTATTTACTTCATACTCATATGTTGGAGTTGGACATAGAACTAGATCTAGATCTAGAATCTAGTGTTAGAGAACTTGATCTTATTTTATTTGCTTGACTGTTCTGAAATTAACAGGGCAGCCCTAGATAATGTTTTTAGGGGATGGAAATAAACACTAGCTCTAATTTTAGTGAAACTGGATATAGAACAAATGAACATTCGAGGCGTCGTATTGCTGAATAGATCTTAAATTCAAAACGACAAGTTAAGCGTTCAACTAGAGATCTAGACTAGATCAAGTTTTGGTCCAGATCTTGAGGTCAAGAAGATATTGATCAAAATCCAACAATGAATCCTTTTCCTGTTGCACTTGGTGATTTACATAATAACAGATTTTATTTTCAATGGCTTAACTTGTGTGTTAAATATTTTGTTTCGATTTTTTATCACTAAATCTAGATAATTATAATTCTACTTTAAAGATTTACCTTCGTGTGTTGTTGCGGCCATGTTTTTGTTTCTCTTTTCTGAATCGTTCTTCTCTCGTTTATCTGGGTGAGACAGCGAGAACTTATTTTAGTCGACTACCTAATTTAATACATAGTCGGACTTTCTCGATTAAAAATGACAGTAGATCTATTTTAAGTGATTATGAATTCAGGGCAATAAATTGATTATATAAAGCCAAATAAAAAATTATAATACGTTTTTTTCTCAGAAAGCTTTTATGAATATCACAAGACTTACATTGAGTAAAAGAATCCACAGAATAAAGTCGAATGAAAAAGGTTCGGTTATTTTAAATGCCATTTTCGCCCACTATAACCTTCCCACAATCCTAGCCGGAAAAGGACTGCGGTGAGTAGGGCAAGAGTGAAAAAAGGGAGTCAGTATATTTATACACGCATAATGTGCTAAGTCATAGAACAAAATTTCAACGTGATATTTTGGATCAGTCAGGCGTACATGATTTTTAAAAACAGATTAAGTGCAGTTGATGGAGCTTATACAACAAATTTGTAGCTTCATGGTCCAGTTTCAGGTCATTAAGTTTTTACGAAACAATACAACACAAGTAAGATTTCGCCTTTCCGTTACAGCTTTAAAAATTTCACACTTAGTTTATATAAACATATCTCTATGTACAAACGCAAAATGAAGTCTTTCACTTGACACCTTCATCATACACAATCATTATATTACCAAATAGACAAAAAGATTTAGATAAAATAAAATCCAAACAATTAGAACTACATAATTATTACAAATTGTACTTTTTTTTTAAAGTAACCCCAGAATGAAAAAAAAAATAGTGAAAAGAACAACGGAAATAAAAAAAAAAGGAGATATTAAACTATGTGGACTAAAGAATGTGGAAAGAGGGAATTGTAAGAGGCAGAGAGAGAAAGAGAGAGAGAGAGAGAGAGAGAGAGAGAGAGAGAGAGAGAGAGAGAGAGAGAGAGAGAGAGAGAGAGAGAGATTTGGGGGGGGGGGGGGGGGGGGGGAGCTAAAAAGAAACAGGCACACAACTTTATAATTACGGGACAAGAAAAAAAAAACACACACACACACACAATTATAAATGTAACGTATAAACATTTCGCCTTTAATGCGGCTTCGTCAGATGGGTACAGAAGAAAATGACTTTCATAAGTTATACGATAGATTGGCAGAACTGAGCTAAGTTGAGACAAGTGATTGGTTGGGGGAGAGGCAGAGCGCAGAATACTTTAAGGTGCGATGCCTGGGGATAGTTATGGGGTAGGGTGTAACCTCGTTGATGTGGGGAATAGATAAGGCTTGTTCGGGTGTTTTGTATAACTAGACATGAAAAACTAGTTTGCATTTACAAAGAAATAAAGATTCAGAAATTGAAAATAAGATTTTTTTTTATTAGAATTCGTCCCCATTAGAAGAAGAAGAAGAAGAAGTAGTAGTAGTAGTAGTAGTAGTAGTAGTAGTAGTAGTAGTAGTAGTAGTAGTAGTAGTAGTAGTAGTAGTAGTAGTAGTAGTAGTAGTAATAGTAGTAGTTGTTGTTGTTGTTATTGTTGTTGTAGTAGTAGTAGTAGTAGTAGTAGTAGTAGTAGTAGTAGTAGTAGTAGTAGTAGTAGTACTATTTGTTGCATCTGATGTCAGGTCTTTCCAAACAGATCTAGACCCAGATAGATATTCAGGTCTAGATCTAGAGAGTCTGATTAAATTGGTCGAAGCAGTAACTATTGAACCATTTAAGCCAAACATCTAGTATTAGATTTTTTCAAAGTACTTTGTAAAACTGTCAAGCAATAGTTATTTAGCGTAGTCAGTCTAAACAATGCCTAGCCCATCCAATGATCTGCACCTAGCTTACGCCAGACCAATCACCTAATTTTGGACATTGAAATTTTAAAGTCCTAACAAAGCAGTAGTAGCGCAGAGTTAACTGAAGAGCAGACAAACCCTCACAGTTTGTTTTTAAAAGCACAGAAGATTTGTCAATTGAAGTGCGTAAACATAATGACTCTAAACCTTTCCTAACTCATGAGGGATTTTTCAAAAAAAAAAAGTTATAATACTTTTACTGTAAGATATAAGAAAACAAAATATTTTCAGTAGCTCGAATTTTTTTCTAAATATGAGAAAAACCAAACAAAATAAAATCAATAAGCACCAACACACAAGCACACAATGATCTCATGTCTTATGCAATTTAACCTTCTCGACAGTAACACTTAAATTTTCTTCCAAATTTTAAAAAATCTGCAATTATGATTATTAAATTTTAGGAAACTTTTCTACCAGAACACTATTGTTTACAACATTGGAGGAGAAATAAAGTTTAATCTTCCTTTGACCAAAACAGTTATGGCGTCACGGAAAATTACGAAAATACAAGTGTTTGTTGGCGCTTCTGTTTAATCTCTATTATGTGGCTCCACCTGTCGCCTTCCCAGTATTCTCCTAAGAAACGAAACGTACCGGCACCTTTAAAATAATGTGCTTACAAAATTCCACTTTAAAAAATAAAGAGGTGTAGGGGCGTTAATCTCGTTTTGTGAAGGCTTCAAAGGTTTAGCATAGC
>JAWDGP010007329.1:817500-832500 GCA_033675545.1 Elysia crispata
ACGAAATGGATTTTCGAAATTTTTGTGTCTTTCAGAGACAACACTTCTAACCATTCTAAGCGGTCAAAAGTGCCTGAGGCTATGTTTTTAATCCCAGTGTTGCTAAGATCCAACGCTTTAAGTCTAATCAGTCCGGAGAAAGCTTGCGGAGATATGTGCACTAATTCTAAATTGAAAGACAAATTTAGACCTTCGAGATAATGCATTACGTTTAGATACGAGTACTTTGTGATTTGCTGAATTTTATTATAGCTTAAATCGAGCACCTTCAATGTTTTGAAGTCTTTGACCTCCAGGCACTTTTCGCGCATAACGTCCTCTGAGGCATCCTTATGGGCATGACAAGAAGAGGAAGAAATATAATCCAAGTTACATCTAGACAGTCTTAGAGTGAGCAGATGAGAGAAACTTTTCTTACGAAAAATTTGAAAGAAGTCGGGGACATTGAGTCCAGATAAATCCAAGAAACGGGTGCTAGAGTCAATGAAAGAGACGTTTTTGAAAAGAATTGAGGTATTGTGTCTGAAGACGGATACGGCCCCGGCTAGGCAGATAAACCCTGGTGGACAGCGATAACCACAGTCCAATTCATCTTCTCCTTGAGCACAATCATGCTTACCATCACAGACCGAAGTCAGAAAAATCTTTTGAGTCTTCTTGGGATTGCATAAGAAATAGCTGGGCAAATTAAGGAGAGGGCCTTTGCCTTCATCCTCGCCCTCGTCACAATCTTCTTTTCCATCTTGTACATAGGACAACGGGATACAGAATGAGTCAGGACACTTTACGTAACCCTCAGGACAAGAAAAGTTTCGGCAGTCTGACAGATGCATGTAGTCTCGGCAGCCAATTACTCCTCCAAAATTGTCTCGAGCCAGAATACATTTGGGTGCCCAAATGTTTCGGAAAGTACGCTCGCCTTCTCGCGAACAGTTTATAGATTCTAAAGCTCCGAGAACTTCGTCTAAAGGACCTTCGGGCCCTTTGCAGTTTAAAACTGAATCATTAAGCATTTCTCTAGTCACACACTGAGTCCTGTTACAGATAAAGACACATGACTCTCCTAAAAAGGGATCTCCAACTTCATCAGAGCCATCACCACAATCATCTATACCGTCGAGAAACAAAGACTTAGGCAGGCAGAGGCCACTGGAGCATTGCTTGTGCAGACAGTCATGTTCACAACCTGTTTCGTCGGTACCGTCTGCGCAGTCTTCAATGAGGTCACATCTTACTCCCATGGGAACACATTGTCCTGAAGAGCACTGATACTCGTTCGAAGAGCAAGGAGGATAAACACAAAAAGCCTCGTCAGATCCTTTTGGGCAATCCTTTTTCCCGTCACAAACAAGAGAGAGAGGGACCCCACGGAAATGCCACTGGCTCTCTTCCTCATCTTTACACGGATGAAACATTGGCATAAGTCTACGCTTTAGACTCTCTTTTTGGGAAAGAGAGAGGGGTAAAGTCAAGGGCATTCCCTGGACCAGGCCCTGGATTATCAAGTTTCTCGAATCGAAGATGTTATCGTATAAGAATCCACTCGCCACAGCCAGTGATGTGGACATAACAAAGCTTGTTTTTTTTCTCTTATCAACAATAACCTCGCACAAGGCGCCCTTTTCAATAATACTGGACAAAACGGCTTCTTCTTTCCTTACCACTAACTTAAGGGACCTGTCTTTTGGTGGAACTCTCCTATCACAGATGATCAGATTTGCGTTTTTCTCCCCGCAACCGGCTGCATACCAGCCTCTATCTATCCAGACACCCTTAGATATGTTTCTTGTGAACTTCCAGATCATACATTTTCTCACCGCGATCGCACGTGGTTCTCCTGGTGCCCAGTGCGAGTAGAGAAGATCCCTGCCTTGGCCCCATGAAAATCTTTGAGCTGCTGTGTTTTTATCTCTTGCCAAGCCCGTCCTTATAGCTAAGGTTTGTACTCCAGGAATGTGTGCTCGTAAATTGGTTGAAATAAATACTAAAATGTACTGTGAGAAGTCTTCTGCCTCCTTTTTATTGCGGATCGTAAGCGGAAATAAACCTTGTTCATGGCAAAATATCTTTGAGGATGCCCAATTTTTTCGCAGAAGAGTACCCCTATATTTTAAATATTTGATAGGAGAGAAGAAGATCATCAGTTTCCACCGGTACGCGTTTATCACAGATGTCACCTCCAACTTATCTTGGCTTCTCTCTTGAGTTTCAAAGCACGTCCGTGGTGTGCACGAGCCATTACCCAAAAAGGAAAACATATTCAGGGATTCTGTGATTTTCGGAGATCTGCAAGCGTCCACACCTAATAATCGCAAAGAGATTTTGAACTTCTCAAGCGTTCTAAAAGAAACCGATATATGTTGAACTATACCCTCATGCGGTGTGACATAGAGGGTTTTGAGCATTCTATGCTTTAAACTATTATCGACGCTTATCTCATAAACCTTCAACTGTAACGTCTTCCCTTTAATTCTTCCATACTCAGACTTTGAAAGTAGCATATCGTGTAAGATATCTGTCATTGGCAAACTCAAATCTATGGAAACGATAAGAGTCTTCTTTCCCAAGCCACAACATACTCTTATCAGATCTGGGACGGACCACCTTGATTTTGGTCTCTTGTTCCACATTTCTTTGACTTTCCAAATCAAATCCGAAGATGAAATTACATTGAAGCTTGGATTCGTAAGATTGTTTGAGTTTAAAGTCAACTGCGTGACAAAGGTAGAGGAAACGCTCCATCCGATGAGGTCTTGAGAGAATTCTGTATAGATATTGCGTCTTGTTGGGTCTTGCGAACTCTCGTCTAATATAAAGATAATATGGCGCACGGAACAGCGTTGTGGAATATCTGTGAATGAAGACATTATAAAACATTGGGAAGATTCATTCAGTGCTACTTAGGAGCTTTTCGTTGAAGAAGACTTAAATATGTGTGTATCCCTTTAAAATTGCCTTTATGTTGGATGTTTGAAATAAAAATAAAAATCTATGCCACCCCACCCCCGCCGCCCTTTTTTCACAACCTTGCCTACTTTTAGCCTTTTAAGTGCGGGGGAAGAGGAGGTGCAGTTCATACAATATAATGGCGCATCTGAATTATTTAATCGATAATTATACTCTTTGGATAGAATGTAGAAGTTGCAAGCATGGTTATTGCCACCATTTATTAAAAGATCTCGAAATTCACTTAACATTTTCCTCGTTTTTTATTTGAAAAATTAGCACCGTATAAAGTAGCGTAAACTTGTCATTTTTTTTTAATCTGAATATAGAAGATGAACTTTTTGTCAAAAAATCCATCCTTGAAGAGACCCACTGTATGTTTTTAGAGCCTAATGATTATCTTCTCGATAAGTTCTCGAGCGCTTTAGTTGAAAGATATACATAAAATTTAGGAAGCATTGAAATAGCTGTATTAAAATTCATTGATTAAGAACTAGTCATATAAGAAACAATTTTTTTTATTATGAAATTATGATTTATTACTGGACACCTTTACTCAAGATCGTTTCTTTCAGACATAGATTGAGTGATATATATTTATTTCTAGTTTTGTCTTATGTCCTTCGGAAATAGTCTCCATGAGTTGACTTTGTACGAAATACCTATTTCCAAAACCAGGCTTCAATAATCGTTTTGGACTGTCTTTATAGTCGAAGCAAGCAACTAAATGATCCATTAATTAATTTGAAAATTTGTTGCAGGATTATGGTATGAATATTATCTTAATAATAAAAAACCGAGCATTAAAAGTATTGATCGTTCTTTAGATAGAAAGCTTTCACTACATAAAGTAACACATGTCATCCTTGACAAACAATAGTAAGACTATCAAGTTATGCTTTCTTTTAACCTTCCTTAAAAATATTTAAACGTGTTCTATTCTTAATTGCCTTTTGGTACTTAAAAAAAAGTGGATTTATAAAATACCTTGATATCTAGTATAATGTAATACCATAAACAAAGAAGGCGCATTAGATAAAAAGGAACAAGAAGATGAATATTTTACTCCAAAAAGCCTTTGAAATAACTTCTACCTAAACGTGTGTGAAAGAAAGCGTCCAGGGAACAGATAATAACACTCCATAATAATATGAAAATATTGAAGAGAGCCTGTAGTCTCATAGCTGCAGTTTTCATTTCATAGTTAAAAGACTTCAATAACCTCAATTCTGCTTTATTAATTTTTGTCAAACGGATTTGAGATCGTCACTTTTTGTATGGTCATTGCTGGCTTGGACAGCTTTACACAATGCAATGAAACAAGCATTAGACTTTTGGTCGGCTTATAAAGGTTCGGCTAAAGTTCATGGGACGTAAAAATAAAAAAAGTAATTTGAAAAGTCTATACCAATCTGTTATGACTATTCCCTGAAAATATGGAATCAACAAATACCTTTTGACATATTCGCATATTCACCATCACTTATTTTTGTTGCTAAGATTTTACTTTTTTTTTTTGTTTGTTTGTTTGTTTGCACCATTTAAGATAATCATTCACTATCAGTTGCCAAAAATATCATGATTATTGAATGCATCCTATCCACGGATACGTTCTAGTCGAATTTGCAGTAGTAGCGAAGTGGCCATTTTCCATTATCATGATCTGTTACGTTGGTGGCTTGGGCATTATTTTGTTTCCTTGCACCACTCATATTTTGGTCTCTTATTGCCTCCAACGCTACTTTCACTATTTCTGCACGAAACCAGTTCGTTCGACGCAAAATGTCTTATAAAAAATGCATAAACTCTTTTCGGACAAGAGAACGAGTCCTCTGTATATCTAGTGCTGTATCTAGTGCTTTATCTAGTGTTACATCTAAGTCACACTTATGTATGGGTACGTGGTTGAATATTTTTGCGACAGACACAGAGTAAACTCGGGGCAAAGTTTATTGTATGATTTCTAATAAGTCTTGAATTCCGTGAGCTGCAAAAGGGAAAATCGAAAACAAGCAATATTTTTTTTTTTATTTTCCGTGTGATTTTCATTAAAAGCTGGAATATCTTAATAAGACAACCGAAATGATGGACGAAAAACGCAGCAAGGGAAGACAACGAGAAAAAGGTTTTAAAAAGGTTGACCGCATAGCATAAATAATATTTATAAATAAAAAAGACTACAAGGAAAACCCACAGTGAAATTGGAAAATTCTTATGACATAAATGATCATAGTTTGTCTAATATAATTATGTATTATAATAATACCTAAAGTATCCCTTATATATTTCAAATAGTTGAAATACAGGAAGAAATTAATATAGAACTTGACATTATTATTTTTTTGAAGGGATGGTTTGACTAAAGTTTTCCAGGCTTTGCTCTGCCATCAAAGACCGATTTTAAGAATATTCTAGTAACTCAATACGAGAGCGAGAGCGAGAGAGAGAGACAGAGACAGACAGACAGACAAAGAGGGAGAGAGAGAGACAGAGACAGACAGACAGACAGACAGACAGACAAAGAGAGAGAAAGAGAAAAGAGAGACAGACAGACAGAGAAAGAAAGGAAGAGAGAGAAAGAGAGAGAGAGAGAAAGAGAGAGAGAGAGTGAAAGGGACAGAATGGAAGGAAAAAAGAGTAGAAATCGATAGCTCGGATGTAGTTTGTCTCTTGTGAAGGTTTAATCTCACATTTCTTTTTTTTTTTTTGCTCACATTACCCCGGTTCCTTTAAAATAGATGACATCTTTGTTTCAATAAATAGAAAAGCATATTTTTTAAACCAATAGCATGCTATAACCAGGAACTACATTCCGATAATTATGTGATCAGCTAAAAGTATATCTGTTTTTGTTTGTCTTTTTTTAGTTTTGTTTGTTTGTTTGTTTGTTTGTTTATTTGTTTGGTTTTTTTTGTTTTTGTTTTTTTTTTCCTTGAGTTGTTGTTATTGTTATCTGTTTTTTTTTTAAATTTTCTTTATGACTTCCATTCAGATGTTTCCTAATTTGGAGACTAGGTACTTTCCAGAATCCCTCAAAGTGGGGCTGTTTTGTTTGGAGGCTACCTAAGCTCTTTTTTATGGTTGCCTTCATATAAGTAATTTCTTTATCAAAACATAATTTTCGCGAGCTCCACTCAAAAGTTAGGGAAAGCACTCAATTCTTTCCGCAATCTGAAAGCTAGTAAAATTAGAAATTATTATCTTCATCGAACACACACTCTCTCTCTCTCTCTCTCTGTCTCTCTCTGTCTCTCTCTCTCTCTCTCTCTCTCTCTCTCTCTCTCTCTCTCTCTCTCTTTCTCTTTCTCTCTGTCTCTCTCTGTCTCTCTATCTCTCTGTATCTCTGTCTCTCTGACTCTCTGTCTCTGTCTCTCTCTTGCTCTCTTTCTCTCTTATTGTCTGTCTCTCTAATTCTGTGTCTCTCGATATTTTTATCGAAACCTCTATCTGTTTTGTTTTTCTTTTTCTTCCCATCCTCCTCTCGTTTCTCCTTATCATTCTTCTTTTTTATTCTTTTCCTCTTTTTTCTTCTTGTTTTCGTTCTTATTTTTGTTCTTGTTTTTCTTTTTCTTTTTTTTCTCCTTCTTCTTCTTCTTCTTCTTCTTCTTCTTCTTCTTCTTCTTCTTCTTCTTCTTCTTCTTCTTCTTCTTCTTCTTCTTCTTCTTCTTCTTCTTCTTCTTCTTCTTCTTCTTCTTCTTCTTCTTCTTCTTCTTCTTCTTCTTCTTCTTCTTCTTCTTCTTCTTCTTCTTCTTCTTCTTCTTCTTCTTCTTCTTCTTCTTCTTCTTCTTCTTCTTCTTCTTCTTCTTCTTCTTCTTCTTCTTCTTCTTCTTCTTCTTCTTCTTCTTCTTCTTCTTCTTCTTCTTCTTCTTCTTCTTCTTCTTCTTCTTCTTCTTCTTCTTCTTCTTCTTCTTCTTCTTCTTCTTCTTCTTCTTCTTCTTCTTCTTCTTCTTCTTCTTCTTCTTCTTCTTCTTCTTCTTCTTCTTCTTCTTCTTCTTCTTCTTCTTCTTCTTCTTCTTCTTCTTCTTCTTCATCTTCATCTTCTGCTCTTCCTCTTCCTCCTTTCTGCTCTACAACTGCTCTTTATATTATCTTCGTCGTCTCTCTTTCTCTCTCTGCCTCTCTTGTAGGTAAAATTGCTCTCCCCCCCTTTTTTTTTTCTTTTAAAGAATAACTCTTACTGTTTTAAACCGTTCTCTACACATTATTGAATGCCCTCCCTTGCTTCATAAAACGCACACGCCCATAGGCATTATGAATTTAATTTCTTTTTGTTATAAGGCGGAGATAATCGATAGATAATACTAAGATTGTACAAAAATTTTTTTTATTCTTATTTATAAATATCATTCTGTAGCCATCCCTTGCGCAAAATCTGAAAACTACAGTGTCGCAGGCTTTACTATTTTCTCGATCGAGATAATTGGATTATAATATAAAAGTTAATAACATGAAAGTCAGCCAGTCGTCCCTGAGAATTCCATTCATCAACAATTTTTCTCACGTTTACCTTTTTGCCTTTTTAAAGTTGACGACTGGTTTGGCGAGATTATTGTTAACACGACCATAAATCTATTAAAATTTTTATAAAGAACATTTACAAAATTAACAATTCTTGGCAAGATATCCATTTAGAGCTTTCAATTCACTGAACTGCCCAGCCTAATTTCGATCTACTGTTTTGTTTATTTATTCTCATGAGAAAAAGATATCATACTTTGAAGGCCTTAAACGAAAAAACTATTGGAATTAAATCTTGTGAAATATAAGCTTTTCGACAAATTAAACGCAAGCTCCGAGTTCAATTAATATAATGATGTTCTAGAGGGACATCTTGCCCAATATCGAAAGAGTTGTAGAACGGAAAAAAGGAATGGATGGTAATTGTACTATTGCTTTCCAAATAGCATTTTTATCTCCTTTTCCTCCAATTGTTTTCTTATACTTCAGTTTTTTGCTCACTTTGCAACCATGCGCTATTTACACAATGTCAGTCATTATATAGAGAACTTATTAAAATAAACTTTCATTTTTCCAACGACAGTTTCGGTGAAATATGTTATTTCACTTTCTTAAGTCATTTAAATTACAAATTGGTCTATGGCTGAAAAGAAAAAAAAAGTTATACAGGCGGTATCGACTTCAGGCTTTGCTATCGGCACACCGCTGATATAATTTATGATGTAATCACGCCCTTAGGAGGGGAAATTTCCTTAACTTGATCCGGGTCATTTTTGTATTCGTTTTAAGAGGCCGAACGCTCACTGGTCCAGTTAGTATATGACAATATTTTCACATTGGCACAGATTTCTATCCTCAGTGACTTTACGTCCACGTAAATTCTCTATTTATTGTAATGGACGGTACTTATGTTGCTTCGTGAACAAAAGGAATACTGACTCCAACTAAAAAATGGCCAAATCCTAACAGATTCAAACTCGGGAGGAGAAGTTCATGAGATTCCTAAAGCGAGTGACTTTCTCTATTGTCCACTTTCGCTATTGAAGAATAAGAGATTGTTCCTTCCGAATTTCAGAGATTTCAAGTGTTCTGCCATGATTATTTTTCTCAAAACCAGATATTAGTCCTTGAAATTCAACATTGCAATAACTGAAATAAAAACAGATGCAAGATAACGTTTGAAAGTTCAACTAAACGAAACGTCCTTATCCGTTAAGTGTTGTCCCGACGAAAAATAAATATTAAAGATTGAAAATGGTTATTATAGTAAGATAAATATTGCAGTTTCCTTAAGCTTTAGAAAAACTACTTTTCTTACTTATGGATTATGAGAGCTTTTTTGTTTTCATCTTTCTAAGGAAAGTCATTATTTTCACTAAAAAAAAAAGTTATGCTGCCAAGCTAAAAGTCACAAATTTCTGTCCAACAACCAAAATTTTGTAGAAGATGTCTATGGTAATTTTTTTTGTTGCTGTTCAAGAATGTCATTATTTTTTTTTTTCCTCATTTACTGGTTTCCTACCATCTTGTCTCAGGCGTGGCTTTGCCCATCTCTTAACATTGGTATTAACGCCAATGTTTTTTGAAGTGTATTGGTTTATTAAGGTAGACGCTAATGCTTGACCTGTCAGCCATATCTTACTTCAATTAAAGAAGAGATTTTTTGTAACTTTCAAGTAGATGCATGTATTGGAACTCTTTAAGAAATCCTCTTTACAGATGGAACAAAATTAATGGATCAAAGTTAAGAACATTCTTTAAGATAGAAAAGGTACTCCGTTCGATCTTTACTAAAACATTTAATTGTTTTTTCATGTTGATTTAAAAGTTTCCTTCTAAGCTCCCTTGAATTCTAGGTACTATAGGAGTTCAACTAATTCTGTATAATCCAGTCGGTTTTTCAAGATCCTTTTAAACGCTAGAATAATTATAGAAGGCTTGGGGGAATTTCTAGGCTTCATATTAATTTTAACTCAACCTGCATGATTATGATTGTTTAATAGGATCCATAAATAGATTTGAATTTTTGCAAAACTAGCTAACTATTCTTCTTCCTCATCTTACTGGAAACAAAATGTGGAAGAAAGCAGCAAATGGTAGGATTTAAAGGTGGAAAAGCAGTAGACTAGCCGTGTGCCTTCCATTCTCATTCCGCTTTTTTAAAGCCTCTTTGTGGCGTTATGCCGGATTACGAAGCACGGCGATATATATAAAGCACTGGGTGACCCCCCTCAAAATTTCAATGAGGCCACGGTGTGTATCAAACTCTCTATAGTCAACAATGATTAGGCTTATTAAGTCGAATCTTTGCTCCATACGCTTTACCGCCCTCTATACAATTTTCTTTGACACTTTTTGGTCGGATTCGTTTTGTTTCCATTCTTTTCCGCACGGATTCCTCCGAACACAAGAGAGCGCGTTGCGATGTTCTATGGGGTGAGAAATGAAGCTATAATTGGTGTGCAGACCCTATCATGGGCGAAACAGGATATCATCATCACTTGGCATTATTGCTCGCCCAAATGCTTCAATGAATAGGAGTTGAAATTTAACGAGATTTATCTTGGTGGATCAAACGTTTAAACAAGCTGGTAAATCTTGGTAAATGAAACCAGAGAGCAAAATTAATTCTCTCTCTCTCTCTCTCTCTCTCTCTCTCTCTCTCTCTCTCTCTCTCTCTCTCTCTCTCTCTCTCTCTCTCTCTCTCTCTCTCTCTCTCTCTCTCTCTCTTTGTTTTGCAGTTTCTGCGTTTCTCTTTCTCTCGATCTTTTTCCCTTTAATATCATAGGTTTCAGGGTTGGAGAAGACGGCATTCTCGAAAGTGACCAAAAGGTTATAGAGTTGATTTAAATCATTCGGCTCTCAGCAGCAGATTTGATCTTTCCTTTTATTTCTGGTTGTGAATATTTTCTACTTTCAAATTAAGAGACCTCAAACCAGTAACCCCATTTTTTTTAAATTCATTTAAAATCAAAAGGCTTTGGTTGAGCTATACATGTAAATTTCTTTGATATTTAGTATCGTATTTTCTACTAAAACTATAAGGACCTTTTTTATATTAAAGCAAAGTACGCAAGCTTATATCGAATCGGGAGAACTGGGACGGTGGACGCTCTAAACAGTTGTAGATCTTTGGTTATTAATTTTCCATATTTTCATGTTTTCATGTTTACTATTCAACTAAAAAATAAATAAATAAATAAATAAATAAAATTCTTAAAATAACGTGCTAAATATTCCATTTGAGAAAGTCGTCTTTACATTGATCTATGACTTTTTATATTTTATTTAAATTTTGTTTTGTTTTGGCTTTTTTTTTTTTTTTCAAAATGTTAGTAGCAAGCCCCGGAAAGTCAGATTAATTTTAACTTCTACCGTGTTCTACAACTGCTCATTTTTTGTTTCTTTTAGGTAAAAAGTACTTTGATTATATTGTAAAGAATTTTTTTTTTTTTTTTAATTTCCGTCTTCGTAATTTTTAGATTTTGTGTAATATTAGTTCCTTTTATTTTTAATTTGGAGAGATATTTCAGCGACAGCAGTCACATAATATTATATTATTTAAAAAAAATCTAGAATAAAACTATGTTTAGTTTAATCATGTCTCTAGCATGGGAGCGTGGTTATTTTATTCTAAAAGGTAAACCTATTTTTACCAGATTTGGGTCTAAATAAGTCTGAAATGGTTTTGTATTCTTAAGTATTTTTAATCTGTTTATATTAATTTATCTCAGATTTTAGTGTTACCATCTATTGACTTAAAATCATTTTTTTTCTAAGATTTTACATATTAATTGATTACTTTTTTCATGTATCGATTGTAGTTTAATTTTTTTTTTTTTTTGATGTATTAATTTTTCTCAGAATGTGAATTTAGAAATTAACTATACATGAGAAGAACCGCAGATCAACAAGGCGGCAGGATTTTGTAAGATAAGATTGACTAGCAAAACAAAAAACAAAAAAAAAAAAGAAAAAAAAAACCAGAAGAGGTGGAAGGCTATGATTGTGTATTGCCTTTACAGCAGCTGTGCAATACAGTCTTATAAGGTGAAGTATAAACTGAATGTCGCAGCAAAGCTTGATGTACAATTGCAGAGTACAATAAAAAGGCAAAAACAAACAAACGAAAAAGGCATCGTGCAGCTTTGAATACACAGCGCAAAAGCTTTCAGCTTCACGCTTTCTTCAGGTTAAGAAAATTTAATAACACACAGAGATTCAATTGCAGATGAAACTAAGAAACACAAAAAAAAAAAAAATAGAAATTTATATTTATATAATTATAACATACTTACCCAAAAAAATGAATCATGTAGAAATATCTCAAGACGATAAAATTACACGAATAATAAGAAAAATTTAAGAAATGAATCAATAAACGAGGTATAATTGCCCACTAAGAACCTCTAAAAACAAACCCAGCGTTGCAAAGAAAATTTTTTGTTTATTTATAACTTTTGCTTCGTTTTTGTTGTTGTTGTTGTTGTTGTTTCTTTTGTCCCCTGTAGTTTTCCTGACTGGTTGAACACATTGTAGCAAAAAAATTGCTTGGCTTATTAAGGTGATATTTTCTTCAAATACAAAAATCATACATCCATCTTTCTATATGCGCTAATGGTGTGAGGGAGTGGGTGGTGGTGTTATTATTTGCTACGATTTATTCCTATGACTTTGGGAATTAAGTTTTACACACATCCCAGTTACCATGAAATGAACCTTTCGTCAAAAATGTCGATCTCTATTATCATACTAAAACAAAAACAAAATAATAAAGGATTAAATAAATGAGTTGTAAGACGTTTTTGTGTCAAATGGTGGTATGGACCTTCACTCAGAAGTTGGCTTTTTGTTTTGTTTTCTTTCGTTTATTTTGTTGATTCTGCATCATTGACATGTTTTGTTTGTTTGTTGTTTGTTAAAACCCGTCCAAAAGGAAGTGATTTCAGGCATATTATAGTTGCATATAAAACCCAAGCCTCGCCTGGCAAGGCGGAACTAAAAAGATGTTTACAACACTATTGTACTCATATAAATAATATAATTAAAAGATTTTATCGCAGTAATACTATTTAGTCAGCTTATTCTTGAAGAACCAGAAATAAAGTTGCTTCGGAACAAATTAAGATCTTAGACACTAGTAGGTCTGTGTCCTTAATAAAATAAAAACTACGCAGAAATGTACACGTACGAAGCTGTGTGGAATAAGGTCAAAATAATATCAATTTTCCTAACCGATTTCTGTAAATGACACAAGTTTACTTTGAAAAATTGTTTGCTTTCGTATTTCTTTACATAAAATTGAATAAAGAGCATAAAGTGCATAATTAAAGCATAAATATTTAGACAAAACTTTAGATTATTATAGATTGTGAAATAATGGTTTCTCCAGTCTCACCTAAACTAAAAAAATATAATAATATTCGACTGCATAATCGGTAATTTATAACTTTAGTCCAAGTATTTCCAAACTGTGTACATTGTAATTCTTTTCTGTATCAATTTTAAAAGGGTATAATTATAATTATGATATTCAATATAATTTTTTTTTCTTTATGCTTATTTTTTTCAGCCTCCTATAATTCCTTTTACGTCAAACTTTGTAGAATTGATGTGCTGTATAGGTTTAAATATTTCAAAATAGGATTCCTTCGGCAAAAAAGTGACTTCATGTTTATTTGAAAAATGAATAATTTAGAATCAAGATTGTATTTCATATACATTTTGTTCATGCCTTTGGCACGATATATCTCTAGTAAAATACAGGGATGGTTTATCTGTTTCATAGAACTGTGATTTCTGTAAATAATACAATTTTTCATTGCCAATACTAAAGAAAAGAGATGCATAGGTATATACAGCTCTCATTCTAGATATCACTCTTCTCTTTATTATCAAAATGATGTCAAATTAATTTAATACTTTTGGAAGCTGCGACGTCTCTTTTGAACAAAGTTTCAGGTTAGATTTACGTTGGAAAGGTAAATTTTGTTCAATTTTTTTCTGATAATAATCTTGGAAGAGATCGAAGCCATGGATTTTAGAAAATAATTTCTTAAACAAATACGGTTGATATAAAGAATTTGTGCTAAGATCTGAATCAATAAGTTAAAATTCATTAGGCGGTGAAGCTACGTTAGCTGGACTTATTTCAAAGCTTTACAGAGTTTCTTTCACATGTTGCAACTTTTCCTTCTTTTTGATTGCTATAATAGCAACTCTACTTCGTACTAATAATACAAATATCGACGAAAAAAAATTGTTCATAATTTTTTTTCACGAAAGAAGTAAGTCGAGGATCTGTGTACCAAACACTCAACCCTTCTCTCTCTCTCTCTCTCTCTCTCTCTCTCTCTCTCTCTCTCTCTCTCTCTCTCTCTCTCTCTCTCTCTCTCTCTCTGTCTGTCTGTCTGTCTGTCTGTCTGTCTGTCTGCCTCTCTCTCTCTCTCTCTCTCTCTCTCTCTCTCTCTCTCTCTCTCTCTCTCTCTCTCTCTCTCTCTCTCTCTCTCTCTTTTTTTTTTCTTTTTCTCCATCCTTTGTACACCTTGCGTTGCCTTTCCTACCGTAACAGGCTTGAAAAGTAAATAAAAAACAAAATGAGAGCACCTCTTCAGTTTAAGCATGAATCAGTTTTCCCCAAGTTCCACCTGTTATCATATTCCCATGTCGCCATACAAGCAACCCTTTCTCTGGTCTTAATCGCAACCTCCCAATTAAAGTTAAAAAAAAAAAAGACGAAATAAAGGAACAAGAAAAGAAAACAAAAAACAAGGGGTTCAAGCCATGCACTCTAGGTTTACTCACTAAACAGACCCTCGGTTCTCTGGAAACATCAACTTAGAAACTGGCCTTCTGTTCATTTTACCCGACTCAATTTAGCGCGTGAGAAATTTTGTACTCTAAGGCTGACTGCACAGTTACGCGGCACGATATTTTGCCGCGCGATGAAACAACGCGCTTAAGCTTTTATTACAAGTTAGATATGATAGACGTTTAGCAGAGGCATCTTCTTGAACATACTTGGTGCTGAATTTTGAAAATAAAGCGTTGTTTGTTCCCCTTTTCAAGAAGAGAAAACCCATTTAGCTCTCTTTGGTTTTTTTATCCCAAAATTTCACGGCGGGCTGTTTCGAAGAGGCTGAAAAAATACAGTATCGTAGATGCCCTCGCCTTTACATGTGATATGGATCTCATTTAGAATGAGCGTGGGATCCCATTTATCGGGAAACCAGGAATACTTCTTAGAAACAAGGCCTATTCCATAGATTAGGATAAAAGAATTTTGTAAGTACTTGTATTATGAAAACTAGCAGCTCTGCAGACAAGTTCATTCCATGATTAGCCACGTTTCACTTTATGAAAAAGTTAGATATTTGTGGTGCCGATGGTATATTGTCCAGTAGCACAAATGAGGAAAAGGCGAGCTTCTTTTTTTGACAATAAATTTGCGCATTTCATGCATATTGAAGAGAAAGTTATGTTTCGCTCAAAGCTTCTTTTTTTTTTAACTACGGCTCCAAGGCCCATCCTTCTCTGTGAGGTTTTATCTACCAGGAAAGTTATGTTCCATCGAAACTAAGAATCTATAAAATTGTG
>JAWDGP010007329.1:837500-910000 GCA_033675545.1 Elysia crispata
TATTATTATTATTATTATTATTATTATTATTATTATTACTATTATTTATACGCGGTTGATTAATTCAATATTAATTTACATACTGAATTCTTCAGCCACCTCATTTTTTCACACCTGAATGAAAAGAGGAAATGCACTTAGCACGTACAGGGTTCAAAACTTGAAGCTGTTGGTTCGAAAACTTAACGCCTAGACCAAGATACTCCAACATAGTAGAAATAAAAAAAAAATAATAAAAACCTGAAGAAAAAAACATTGCCTGCGAGCAATTATGGGTTAATAAGGCCAAAATGAGGTCAGTATACTCAACTTATTTCATGACTTACACCAAAGAAACTCCGATCATGCTAATTTTTTTCGATGCTAAGGGATCTGTTCTGAATTCAGATGTTTTGAGAGAAAAATGATTGGTTTTTTGGGTTGCGTATACCATATAAATATAGTTTCATATTCAGATGTTAACGATCTGGAAAAAAAGAGCCGTTGGTGTCGTTAAGGGTTAGAATAAAACATTTGCAGGATAATTATATCGGGTTTACTACCCTAACGCGGCTTTAATAGCTTTTAATAATTATTTGCTAAAAGAAAAAAGTCTTTCATTGGTCGGAGTATCTAATATAGTTTGCTCTGAATCTTACTTGAATCTAAAATTTTACATTTGTTACACATTCTTAAAGTCATTTTTGAAAATACGATAGACTCTTCCATTTTTTAAAGATTTCTAGAAAGCTAGATCTAGTTTTAGAACAAAATATGGCAAGAAAGGAAATGACCAAATAATTAAAAATGTAAAAATTAAGAAACCAGTTTCTTCTCCGCTTAATCTATCTGTTTTTTTTTTATAAATAGTGAGACCTTTGCTTTAGATTTGTCAATCAATTTTAGAATGATCTTTAAATAGATTTAGATAACTGCAGAATGAGCTGTTTTCCCCTATACCGGCATAACCCAACACATAATACTCTGCTGAAACTTTGACGGTGTAAAACTAAATAATTATGGCATAATTTTTTGGAGTTTCAAGGCTGACACTGCGACCGGCCAGTACGTTAGTCAAATGAGAAAAAAAAAGCGTTACTGATTTGATGAAATTTGCCATTGATTTATTTATCAGGTAAAGATAGAAACAGCAATATAATTAAAAAGGGCTTATTAATCTTGTCGGGCATGATTTTACAAAAACGATGTTTTTCTAATTCTCATTCTCTCCGGAAGAGAGGGACAGAAGCATAAAGAGAATGAGCGGGTGAGAGAGAGAGAGAGAGAGAGAGAGAGAGAGAGAGAGAGAGAGAGAGAGAGAGAGAGAGACGGGGGGATAGGAGAACTAATATAAGAGCTAATCAGAAAGAAAACAGAAAGAAGGGATGGGAATGACAGGACAAGAAAGCTTGATATACATTATGGGATAGAAAAATAAAGAGCAAGGAAATGAGAGGAAAACAAAAAGATAAAGGAGGCAATATAACCGTTTTGTTAGGTGCAATTTTTGTTCTATAAACAGCTAAAAAAAAAAGTCAATATCTCATTTACAGTTTGCCATGAATAAATATAAAACAATTGGCGAGATCGAGCCAAAGGCAGGCCGCCAGACTAAGCGAGACACTAAAGAGACCATTAATCCCATTATGCATAATCCAAAATCACAAAATGCCGCGGCCATCTTGTCCGGCGCGTTAAACCGTGAACTCTCGTGACCTGACGAGACCTTGTTCTGTACTTCGTGACCTTACCCACGTCCCGCTTATAAGGTTATTCTAGTACGCTTCTTCTTCCATAAAAGACACAAGGACAGACTTAGGAAACGATAGAAGACTGAAAGCATTGGTTTTCTGGAAAGTACACTGGTTGCTCTTGCTTAAAGTGCGTAACTGTTCCAAGGGACCTCTGTTTCCTTACGGCTGGAAAAGTCATTGCCAGTTGTTGCTCTGTTTCTTCCGATAAAATATTTCTTTTACTAACATTTTTTTTTACTTCATGTACTGGGATTTGGGGTCTCGTGAGATAGGTCTACAGTCCCCGCATATGGTTTGGGAAGATTTGGGGTGGGGAAGTGAGGGTGGGTATTTTAACAATTCGCTATTAACACCGTTTCAGCTTCTTGTTTGTACTTCAACTGCTCTTACTTCTATCAAAACTACTACTACTACTACTACTACTACTACTACTACTACTACTACTACTACTACTACTACTACTACTACTACTACTACTACTACTACTACTACTACTACTACTACTACTACTACTACTACTACTACTACTACTACTACTCCTACTACTACTACTACTACTACTACTACTACTACTACTACTACTACTACTACTACTACTACTTCTACAACTACTACTACTACAACTGCTGCTGCTGATGCTGTAAATACAACTACTACTACTACTACTACTACTACTACTACTACTACTACTACTACTGGTGCTGGTGATGCTGCTGCCACTACTACTACTACTACTACTACTACTACTACTACTACTGCTACTACTACTACTACTACTGCTGCTGCTGCTACTACTACTACTACTACTACTATTAATACTACTATTACTACTACTACTACTATTACTACTACTGCTACTACTATTACTACTACTACTACTACTACTACTACTACTACTACTACTACTACTACTACTACTGCTGCTGCTGCTGCTGCTGCTGCTGCTACGACTACTACTACTACTACTTCATGGCGTTCCCGGTGTAACTTCAGACTTCAACGTAAAAACCAAGGTAAGTTGCAATACATCAATAGGTTTTAAAAAAATAATGCGTTGTCTTTGCCATTTCTAAAAGAACTGAGGAGGGCAAGGTTAATGCCTCTTTTGTTTTCCTTTTGATTACCAAGTGGTACTTTCAAACCACAAAATGTGTATGCATATTAGAACTGTTATTGTGAAGCCATTTTTATCCTATCCATTCACCTCGGGTTTTCAATTTTTCAAAAGAAAAGAGTTACAAATGATTGAGAACAATAAACCATTTTTAGTTAGTAGAATGATATCGTTACAATTTCTAGCTGTACTGAAAACCGAATCAACATCATTAGCCTTTTTTTATATTGTTTTAGGGCAGCCTTTTTTGTAAATCCTTAAATGAAAAAAAAGGGGAAAAATATCAGTAAGTTTAATGCTAAGTTATAATAATATGAGTTACGTACGAGCTTATTGGGGAAAGCTGTTTCAGAGAAAAATGTATTGTAATTATGTGTCTCATTCAACGGATTGCTGTTGCTTTTGTTGTTGTTGTTGTTGTTGTTGTTGTTGTTGTTGTTGTTGTTGTTGTTGTTGCCGTCGTCGTCGTCGTTGTTGTTGTTGTTGTTGTTGTTGTTGTTGTTGTTGTTGTCGTCGTCCTCGTCGTCGTCGTCGTCGTCGTCGTCGTCGTTTTTGTTGTTGTTGTTGTTGTTGTTGTTGTTGTTGTTGTTAAAATCGCTCTGCTGAAATACAAAATAGTTTGGGTAATTGTGAGTTAAGCATACACTTAAGAAAAAGATATCTTTTTACGATAATCAGAATGATGATCAAAATGATTTTTTTAGTTATTTTTTTTCTGTGTTGTATCTGATTATTATTGTGCGCAATTGTTTGCGTTGAAAACAAATAAATTAAAAAGCATACTTTAATAATAATTGAAAAAAAGTTTTCAATGTTGAGCGATCCAAAAGCCCATTGCTGGAAAGGGAGAGAACAACAATATTGAGTTTAGTGATCCCTTAACCAGAATAATGGAAATGGCAATGAATTCAAGGGTCCTAGAGCACTTAATAATTGTTATGCCTCAAGAGGGCTTCAAATTATTTTCATTGGTTGATGAATGTATCCTTCAAAAGTGGACTAATACCTGTCTTCGCATCTCCAATCGGTCTTTTCAAAGCAATGTAGAAAAATTGATAAAGGAAATCGACTAATTCTGTAGTTTCCCAATATGTGTATAGATCCTTTTGAACGCGTATTGGAAAGCTGTGAATTTTTACATTAAGTACATAGAAGTGCACTGCCTTATCGGAATTCTTAATGGCGCAGTTATTTAAACCCACATGATAATGAATGTTTAACAAAATCTGTAAATAGATTTGGATTTTACAAAATATTATTAGTTAACTTTTGTCATTATTGATCGCTTAGATGACCTGGTTCGATTCCTCTTTTTGCCAGGACAATATTCTTACGGCGAGAGAGCTTTGTGTGGTAGTCTCCGGCGTTACAATTACGAGGAGAAAAAAAAAGTCGATATTGTCATTTCTTTACAACAACGCCTAGTTACTAGTAACTAAACACTCTAGACCGAATAGCGTCCCAAAAGCAACATTGTTCGAAGTGTATGGAAATGTTAGTACAATCTAAGACAATCTCGCTATGAATGGATGTTTTTTGTGCTGTGACTACAACCTCCTTGGTGAGAATGATGGCAGCCGCGAGTTGATAAGCGTTTGCACTATGCTCAGGAAGCTGTTAAGAAACGGCGATGGGATAACAAAAACAAAAAAAAACAACAAACAAACAAACAAAAAACCAAAAAAAAAAAAAACGGTTTTTTTTTTTTTTGAACTTTTCTGTCTCAATTTATTGTAACTTACTTCTTGCTTTCGATGCGAGCTTTTCATTAATTTCAATAAAGACTTAAGATAGGTATAGACCGACCTTCAATTGCTAGGTCACAAAGAATGCAAAATGCAACATTAACACTAGAATAGGTGAAAGGATAAAAATCTGTTGAGCTTTCCGACCCATGTAGATAAATAAACTTTGAATCCACAGTCTCTCTATCTTTTTACCTGATGATCCGTGTAAGTTAGGGCAATCCATTGGGGCGCGGATTGTAGAGAAACATGATTTTGTGGGAGAATTGGATGTTGGTATAAGAAGTGCTCTTAATTAGTTCTTAGCAAGGCGTCTATGAAGATGTTTGTGACGATCTGATCATTATAAACTTTACCCTAACGATAGTATTAAAAGTAAAAATAAAAAAAGGTTCCATAAAAGAACATGCAAATATCCACATATTACAATAATTGTTACACTAGCGTTGTCTGTCTGTTTGTCTGTCTGTCTCTTTCTCTCTCTCTCTCTCTCTCTCTCTCTCTCTCTCTCTCTCTCTCTCTCTCTCTCTCTCTCTCTCTCTCTCTCTCTTACTCTCTCTCTCTCTCGCGCGCGCGCCATAGAGCTAGATCTAGATCTATCTCTAAATCTTGTTTCGAAAAAGGGGATATCTTTAAAAAAAAAAAATACAACAACTTCACAGTAACTTAGCATAATGCGTTTTCTTAAAAAGAAAAATAGAAGTCCTGCTTTTTTTTAATATACTGATACAGAAGCGCTTCTGTTATGCTTTCCCCTTCTTTCAGCAACGATACCTATGATTAGATCACATTGAAAATATGGATAGATGAAAGGATACCATATTTTTTTCCTTTGGAGGTTGGGGGCAAATATTTTTGCCATTGTTTTCCAACCATAAAATGAATTAATCGTTCAGCAGTTTGACCTGTTTGCCGTGATAGGATGATAAAATATTCTGTGAATGTTTAGCTTTAAAGTTTATGACAATTTGTGGGTTTTTTTTTTTTTTAAATATGATCACGATATAATTCTTCCATTTTGATACCAACTCCACTTAAGTGAAGAAATTTTGAAACAAAGAGTTCTTCACAAACACGCACAAAAAAATAAATAAATAAATAAATAAAAATAAATGGAACCTATTAAACTTGGTCTTGTTATATTTTCATATTTCCACACCATAACTTAAATTCATAATCCATCACATCACATCCCCCCTCCTCTCCCCAGCACCACCCCTCTCACTCCACCCCTTTCCCCTAGATCTAGTAAAGAAAATAAACAAAGAAAAAAAAAAATAAGCAGTACAAAATGGCCTCAGGTTAGCAGCTTGCTGGCTGAGCCGGTAAAATGGAAGCTTCGGTCCGTCGTGGCTTCTCAAAATGGCAATCCAGAGTGGTTTGCACCCGGTGACATATTATTTAAAAACCTATATAACCCCAACTTCAATAACATTCGTCACCAAAATGAAATCAATGTGTTCCACCCTAGACCCAACTCTCTTTCTACCCCCTGACATTTTCACACACACACACACACACTCACTTCTCTCTGTTTCTCTCTCTCTCTCTCTCTCTCTCTCTCTCTCTCTCTCTCTCTCTCTCTCTCTCTAGCTCTCCTATTTCTCTCAATTATTCTGAGGAATGTCTTTTCCATACCTCTCAATCTCTTTCTCTCTCTCAATTATTCATTCTCCCCCCTCTTCTCTCCGCCCCCCTCCCCCTCCCTCTCCATCTCTGTAACTCTCTCTCTCACTCTCTCTCTCTTCTCTCTCTCTCTCTCTCTCTCTCTCACTCTCACTCTCTCTCTTCTCTCTCTTCTTTTCTCTTTCTCTTTCTCAATTATTCATTCTTCCAATACCCCTCTTCCCCCCCTCTCTCCCTCCCTCTCTCTCTCTCTCTCTCTCTCTCTCTCTCTCTCTCTCTCTCTCTCTCTCTCAATACACAAGACTCCACACTTGTACAAACTTAGGTAAAGACGGAAAAGAATAACATTTAGGCTTTTACCCTCTAGAAATCTGTGTCCCAATTCCCACCATTTTCTTCCCCCCCTAGACCACGTCACGTAATTATCCACACAAATACAACACTACTTTCTCTCTCTCTCTCTCTTCCTCTTTCTCTCTTCTTCCATTTCCTCGCCGACGCCCGTAAAAAGAGGTTTTGACTGGGCAGACCTCTAGTTTGAGACCGCCCGACCCGGGCTTCCTGTAAGACTCCAACGCCCGAAGTTGCACGAGTTGTACCCGTGAACCTGTGACTTTGAAAACAGAAGAATGGAAGCGTTGGGGTTACTCGAGGGGAGGGCGTCGAGTTTACTAAATAAATTTCCTCTTAATCTTTTTTTTTTTATTTAACCTTAGTAGTATCAACTTTTGACTAAATGTAACGGGTAAAAGAGAGACTTGCCTATAACCTTCTCCACAACCCCCCGCACCCCATCAAACACACCTTTGCTCTTACCCACCACTTGATTCTTTCTTTTGCTTTGCCGTCCCAGTACCTTTTGATTGTTAGTTTTGTTTCTCTGTCCATCTCCCCCTCTCCCCCCCCCCTCTCACCCGCCCCCGCATGCCTCGCCTTTACCCTACAACATCCATTTATCCATTTCCCTAAAAGAAAAAAGAAACCAAACGCTTGCACAGATCTATATTCTGAAGTAAATTGATATCATGTAAAAAATATCTTTACAGCATATTTTGTAAAGATATTTTTCTCTGAAAGCCAAACCATGATTATATTGGGCAGATCTGAAAACAGTATTTAGCCACCCAGGTCACGCAAAAGAGATGCGTGTGCGAGTTTGAATCAAAGGATCCATGATTAACCCCCATCTAAATGATTATGCTTTTCCTTCTTTATATTTTTCATATACGTAATTTTTAATGCATTAACTTTTTATCACTCTCTCCACCGTATGATTCTTAATATCAAACACGCGAATGAAGTCATACTCACGAATTCAGCCTTAACAAAGGGACTTTCTTTCTATCTCCCTCCCCCTCCCCCACCCTTCTCTCTCTCTCTCTCTCTCTCTCTCTCTCTCTCTCTCTCTCTCTCTCTCTCTCTCTCTCTCTCTCTCTCTCTCTCTCCTTTCTAAACGCTTGTATATCTATGTACACACAATACACAGAAACATAATTTTTTATCATTTACCCGCACCGTTTGTTTTTCTTTCGCGAGAGCTTGATCTACCCACAGCGGTGTGTGCTGTTCCAACATTTGCACTTTAGGGGAACATGGCGCTCAACCGGTTGTAGTTGTTCCAGAGTGTTTGTTAACTCTCTCTTCTCTCATGGGATCCTGAAAATAATTATGTTAAGGAATGCCTTTGGCCACCCGTAATGTATGAAACATTGTAAAGGCTTCCTTGCTCTGGGGCTCAGCTCAGGCTACCATTGTTACGAACTGCTTACTCAATCTAGATCTAGATCCTTGATTCTATAAAGGTCTCGCATAGAACCTAAGGCATTTTTTCGATGTCCTGAAAATATTGTCCTAAGAATAAAATAATGAAATAAAATTTTAAAAGACATGAGTCTTTGAGTCTGCCAACGGTAAGTTATTTTGTTGCAGCTTCTGTACCGGTACTCGAAGAAAAAAAAATCCTCAGTGGTCGCCCTTGTATAAAAAAAAAAAACAAAAACCATTTATTTACTCGGCCCAGTCACTTGTCAACAGAACAGGAGAGCAGATTACGTGAACATTACTCTTCTGCACCAATATCGACACAGGACTGGCACTGGTATTACAATTAACGGAACTCAGAGGTACCCATGGCATCATGCAGGCACCCCCTACATAAAATTTAATGGAATCTGAAGGCATTTTCCTCGTTCGAACTAATGTTATTTTTTACCTTAAAACTACGTTAGACGAGCGCAGAACCTCCCCAATTGCTTGTCCTGCATCTGGATCTAGGTGTGTTTGACTAATGCAGAGTAAACTCAATAATGTAAGATAGGTGTAGTGATTTCCTGCATTTTTTTCCGATCGCTTTGAGCAAACTCAATACAATGTTCTAGGACATTTTTACCACTCAATTCCATGTCGGACGAGGGGAAAATTATATTCGCTTTCACTCATGCTTCCAAATCAAACCAGCTAAGAAGCTTGTCTTAACGCATTATTTTTTCAATCTCTGCTTGATATAAAATTCACACGGGATTTGCATGGAACTTGAAGATAAGGTCTTAGGTATATATATATATATATATATATATATATATATATATATATATATATATATATATATATATTACATTTGATATTTTTAGATTTTAAAAGATTTAACCATTTAATTGAGATGTGGCGATCGAAACAATCTTGAGCAAAATTAGTTTTCGAAGTAAAAATGGGTTGCGATAGGTTAAAATTTATTCTCGGAGGAGGATGGCCAAAATGTTTATACAAATTTAGTACAAGAAATGTTAGAATTGCTACAAGTTATCTTTATATTGCAATGCAATTATATTCTTAAACCTTTGTCTTCTTCTCAAAAACAATATATTGCTTTGATACAAGTTATCATTAAACCAATCTATAATTTGGTCAGAATGTCTGCCTAACCCTAATAATTATCACACGCTGACTTTCCCATTATGCACATTATGATGCATAACTTTTTTTTTTATCCCTATTTGGACGGTGAGCGAGAAGGTGAAAAAACGCAACCATCTACTTCAGCGTTTAAAAAAGCGATATTTCAAAACGGCATAAGCCACTATAGAATTGAAAGAACTTTACATCTACGTATATCGGTCTGCTTATTATCAATCAATGAATCTTCCTTAACTTACATCGGAGTATGATAAAGGCGTGGTTGTCTGGAATTGCATATTCCTCTAGCATTGAGGCAAAATCACCTATTTACATTTGAATCGAGTGAGGGTAATGTGAGTAAGAGCTTTCTTCAAGGTCTTAAACTCTGCTAGGATTGGAACCTTCAACCTTCTTGCCCAAGGTTCGACTGGGTATCAATGAACCATCACTCTACATTACCACAGATTTTTTCAAACAACTTAAGCAGACTTTGTAATGAATTTTGGAAAAAAAACGTTGAATCTGTCCATAAGCCGTACTAAAAGATAATGGTGTCGAAGTTTAAATGTTAGAGATTAGACTCTCAGATCAGGAGGCCTGGATTCCGAACCCTGACTTTGTCAGGGGCGATATCGAATCCTCGAGAAAGCTTCTTCATCCCACAATCATTTCCTTACTTCACTCAGTTTGGAGATGAGGCAATGAAAGATCCTGTCAGACGCTCTGATTAGAACTGCTCCTCTATGAGTTCAGAAAGATACCTTGGCTGGTAATGATCTGTAGGGAAACCTTTGTAAATGGCACAATATTATTGGTATCTACAGCGCTATCATAGAAAACGCTAATTTATTTATTAATTTTTGTTTGTCTACCTATTTAATATTAAAACTTTCATTCAAACACCAAACTAAGTACTCAAGCGAATGAACTGTCATAGTAAATAGATTTTTATCTTTGGACAATTTCTGAATCTGCCCGAACAGAGAAGAGAAACGCTAGGCAGTTCAACTTTATTCCCAGCTTAAAATTGTTCACTGGATGTGTATCCCATGCTGGAAATGGACTATGAAAGCGAAAGTTCAGAACTTATTTACTTACGAAACACCATAACATTATCAGTTTAACTCTCTCCCACAGCACCCAGGGTTTTCATTATTTTTTTTATTTTTATCTTAAACGAAGAATGATGAGGAAAAAAAAAAGGCATGCACCTGTAATAGCGATTGCCAGTATTATGATAATCCTCACACGGCTGAGATTAATTTTATGCCATACCGGTGCGCGAAAGTCAAAACACATCTTGATTGGTGTACATAGGAACTCAAATTATGCAATGGTCTCATCTATTAACTGCATTTAAAGAACATACATCACGGGTGGTCATTTTTATATTTAAAGGCACTTTAACCCATGAAACAGGGCATCATCTTTTCAGTTCCTTCCTGCAAGACGGGGGGAGGGGGGATGGGGGGGGGGGGGTGTTAAGCTTCATGATTATACATAAAAGCCTGAGGCCATCGTGTTATGCATAGCAAACAAAAAACAAACTAAAATAAAACCAAACCCTTATGTGATGGTTTTCTGTTGTTTTTTTTTAATTATAATTAGATTATCGTGGTACATTCAGGAAAACAAGATGTGGCAATTATTGTGGTACACTGACTTACAGCCGTTTCCAAAAATTACACACAAACTGCTGAAACAAAAACTAACACAGTATCAGCCATGGATTTTTTAGTTAAGTAGTTAAAAAAAACTAACGTGAACAAGTAGTGTTGGATTTTTCTCCTGTTAAAAAAGCATGATAACAGCAGCTATGACATTTCTTCTCTGGTTTGTTTTGTTTTGTTTGTTTGTTTCTTGTTGCTGTTTTTCTTTTTTTTTTTTTTTTGTTTTTTTTGTTTGTTTGTTTTTTTTTGTTATTTGTTTTTGTTAGTTTTTTCCGCTACCCTATGGTATTGTGCAACGTTATCCTACCTTTTACTGTCAAGACTGCCTAAGGCCTCCGTCAAGCCAAGGTAAGAAACAGTTTGGACGAATTTCGATCCCATTATCATAACAAAGTCCATGCAAAAGTATGTACTGCAAAAGATCATCATTTTCTCTAATCTCAACCCACGCTCAAGTGAAGCTAGATGGCGCATTATTTTAATATTGTGTATCATACTCAATGGTATTTTTTTCTAAATTCAATTATTTTATTTATATCTTTAGAAAATGACACCGAACCCATTTGGATCCCAAGACAAAGTGTCTAAATTGTCCTTCCGGATCGTTAAAACAGAATGATTTCGTTTTGTCGTCTTGACGTTGGATTCTGGTCTTTAACAAGTAATGGATGATTTATCTGAAGATAATTTTAATGTATACATCTACAGCTATGTCTCTTACCTAGGCTAATTTTAAAAGAAGAAAAACACCAACAAATAAACACACACACACAAACAGTGCTAAAAATTAAACTCACCTCTTCAAATACAGTATTATCACAGATTTATAAATTTCTTTGTAGATTTTACATTTATCAACTTCCTTTTCACAAAGTTAATTTCATAATCATTAAAGGACTTTTGTATTCTAAAGTTATCCTAGTAATCCTTTACCTTTCATTTATCGCATCAGTTCTTTGTTTTCGTATAAATATCACATTAAGGTCTTCTTAGCGTGTGCTCCTCGGTCAAGCCAAATGATCTATTTTAAAAGTTACGTCTTTCAGGTGTGTCTGTTACCATGTAGAGCTGTAAGACACGCTTTATTATCTTTAATTAGAATAAGTAATTTCTTCGACTCCTGCATGCTAGTTTAACATATTTTCAAATGGAATTTTTTTGTGAACCTAGTTAATCAATGTCTTCTTTGTATCTGCTGATGAAAATCTCTTAATAATGGAGCCAGGTGAAAAAAATGAGGACCATCTAACCGAGCATTTCTAGACCACCTAGGCATTGGTCAAATTTGGCATAAAGTTGTAAAGTGTCCTAAAGATTGGAGTGGTATTGTTATTTTTCACCAAAATGGTGTTTTTGGAAATTTAAAGGTAAAAATTGATTATTATTTTCTTACAAGAAAAAGATTAATGTGCAAACTACTTCCTGTAAGCATAGCTGGGCAGAAAAAGCAGGAAAGAAACTGAAAGTAGGCCTACAATGTAGGCGGCGGCAGTTTTAAAACCGCATGGAAAAGATCGATGTGTCAAAGAGTAATATCTAAGTAAGGAATCTATAAAAGTAGTTTGGAAATAGATTCTAGACATAGAGCCTACATATTCACAGAAAGTAGACTCAAATCAAAACGATAAGGTCTTGATAGATCTAGATTTTACTTTTATGCTTAGAATTGGATTGAGAATCTAGATTTTGAATAAAGAAAGATAGGCATATATCTGGATCATGTTACTAAAAAGGATAGACATTAAGACCATTATTTTATAAATCTTTTTAATATACACACACCCCCCAGACCCGGCAAATTACACCAGGGTCCAATTCGTAGAATGGGGTTTTCAGCTTCCAAAGAAATTACTATCAAGTCATTATCTACGGTGAAATAAATAGACGGATAATCCATGTAAAAAATTTTTATTAATAAAATTTAATGTTCTCTATTGGAAAAATGTGTTGTTTCTAGGGAAAAGGCTATTGCTATTACATTATTAATTTATAGAACGTGTTTTGAAATCACCAGTAACTTGATATATCTCGAAGTTACTCCTCCACAAGCATCTTGCGATTACACTATCTTACGATCTTACTTGTTGGATTGTTTGAATGATATAATATATCTTCAACGAGGATGTCTCACTTTTTTTTTGTCTCTCAAAATATCCGCAGTGCAGGATTAAAATGATGAAGCTTCACCCCAATATAGCAAAGTTGTTGTAAAATTATATGGAAAGAAATAAAGAGGAAAAGCAAACGGAAAGAGGGAGAGGGTGGGATAAACACCTTATGCAACATAAAGATGATCATACAATGTAGTTTAAAGACTAACTTAATATCGAAAAGGTCTTATCGAACAAGAGTTCGATCCTTGTACAGCACCAAATTTCAGTACCGCTACGGATTTGATTCTGTCACAACTCATTTTTGTCATCGTACATATTCTGCAACCAAAAAAAAAAATCCCCGAAATCTTACAATAAGCGAAGATTAGTTAGTAGTTCCTTATATATTTACTTTGATTTTTCCTTCTTTAGTTTAGTGAAACCTCTTCATGCATCCCACCTAGCTGAGGAAAAAAAAAAGACAAAAGGAGAAGTAAAAATGATAGAATTCACGGCCTGAAAAAAAACTTATGAAGTGGTAAATAGTTGCTTCTAAATCAATAAGTCTTTTGTGTAAAAAAAAAAAAAAAAGTTCATATCTCTGAATATCGAGTAACGCTTATTGTAAACCACGCAAGAAATTGTTTCGTTTAAAAAACTGCGCGCACAACCCAATGAAATATAGTGATGTCGATTTCATCATTATAATAGTGATTCTGGATCATCAGGGCCCTTCGAATTTCTTTCTTGAAATTTATAAATTAGCCTTTTTCCGAAGAGCATATTCGAACCGCCAATTTTTTGTTTGTTTGTTATATTGGTTTTTTTTTTAAAGGGTGGGGGGGGACACAAATCTGAAATCTCATCAAAATGTCCGACTAAGCACCGCTTGAAGAATTTCCTAGTATTGACACCAACGGATCATTTTTGTTGTGTACATACTATATTCAAAACAATTTTTGTTTCACTTTGCTCATGAGGCATTTTAATACATTAACTTTTGAATGTTTCAAAAAAATTTGCGGAGATTCCTCTATTGAAGCCGCTCTATGTGAAAGATCACATATTCAAAACACAACCGTTTTTGTTTTGTTTTGTTTTGTTTTGTTTTTCATTATTTTTTTCGACGACAGCAGCAGCTTAAGATACCAGATGCCACTTAGCCCAGCTAGCTTCAAATAAAATATATCGATTTCAGCGAGGCTTATTTTCACTGCGATATTTAGAAGGGAAAAAAATTGATCCAAGTGATAGCTGCAGAAAAAAAGAGATAAAAACAAAGTGAAAAAGGAGGGGGGGGGATATCTATAGCAAAGTTAATACATACTGTTTATGCAACTCGAAAGATGTTGCTTTTTTTCCTCTCTTAAAATGTTTGGTTTTCTTCATTTTTTTTTCTCCTACTTTTCTTTCTAGCTTCGTGGCATGGGCTGTAACTCTGATGTCTCAATTCTCCACTGATCTATCAGACTCTATCCGTCTCAATATCCTAAGAGGGTATAGAGTTACCGGCTTTTGCCATGGGAGAGTTCGCTTGGTGCAGCCAATAGAGGTCGCTTTTTTTTTTCAGTGCGCTGTATCTTATTCTCTGTGCGACCACTAATGAAGAGACGCTGTGTGGCATGCAGGCACGCAAACCCACAAAAAGCAGAGATATTTTCGTTCTGTGTGAGAGTTTGGAATCACCACCAACAAGAGGAAAAAAAATAAAAAAAAAACAAAAACACGACGCAGATATATAGGCAGATAAATAGATAGAGAAATAGATTAATAGATGGACAGATGGATAAAAAAGAGGGAAAATAAGATAGATATTTAGACAGGCTGATAGGTAGGCAGGTATATGGACGGATAGACAGACGGATAGATGTTATAGTAGATAAATTTTGAATAAATTTATTTTCCTTTAATGTATAGCTCTATGAAAATGTTACCACGTCCTGCGTTTCAGGTGCAAGAAAGTTTTAAAAGGATCAGTCGCATAAAAGAAAATATTCACATCTCTAAAAATCTCCCGCAGAGTTTTTCGACACGTTGACAAAAAGCTTAGCTGTTAAGCTTCTCGAAGTTTTATCGTAAGTTTATATTCTTTCTTTCAGCAAACCATTCTTCTGCCCGACTCGGAGCACCTCAGAACCGTAGATCTAAATCGCTCTGTCTCGCCTGCAGCGTTCCTTGGCTCATGCTGTTATCGGGCATAGATTGGGCTCCCTCAAGAACTTCAGGCAAGCGATTTTCTTTGGGGCCTCTTTCGCTTGGACGTCTCACAAAATTCATGCACGGAGGAGATTAATTTATTTGTTGCTTTTCTTCCTGCGTTTTGCAAAGAGCCTCCGTTATTTTTTAATCCTTTTTTTTTTTTTTTTTTAAATTCTATCCATATCTATGGAAATTTAGAGAGGGGTGGTGGTAAAAAAAAAAAGTAAGGAAAAATAAGGCCAAGAAAGGGGGGATGGGGAGGCGTTAAAGGGAGAGGGGATGCCGACGGAGGGCGATGACTGAGTAGAAGAATAAAATAAAATCCGTCGCAAAGACGCCATGAAACTTTGATACCAGCAGAAGGTGAACGTTGAGCATGAAAAGTGTAGATCAGAAGGCCTAATCTCCATAATGAGGTCGGGCGCCTTAAGAAATATTGGTTTTTATCTCAATTTAAACGAAAAAATTGCGTTGTTTTCATTGATACAAGAATATCTTTGACAGGAAGGTCAACTTTTTGGTTAAATTGATATCATATTACATTTAATAATAACATTTCTATTCAATTCTTCTTCTTCCTCTTCTTCTTCTTCTTCTTCTTCTTCTTCTTCTTCTTCTTCTTCTTCTTCTTCTTCTTCTTCTTCTTCTTCTTCTTCTTCTTCTTCTTCTTCTTCTTCTTCTTCTTCTTATTATTATTATTATTATTATTATTATTATTATTATTATTATTATTATTATTATTATTATTATTATTATTATTGAAAAACGTCCACATCTGTCGGCTCCTACAAAACAGTCCTGTTGTTAAAACGCGTATGGTGCGAAGCAAAAAAAAAAAAAAAAAGAAAATAGTAATGAGATATTTTGCATATGGTTGATTCATCGATTGAAAATTTTTTACTAGCCCATCCAGCCTATCATAAGCTGAGAATGTAATCACGCGCCTTTCATTTTTAATAAGATAAGTGTGTGAAACAAAAATGCGTAAAAGACCGATACTGTGTGCTCTGTTAACACATCCATTACAACTATGGCACTTGCGTGCAACCTTAGACTAAGAAAAAGCTCCCTGTGCCTCTGATAGAAACCCCAATAGATAGGAAAAGTACGATGTCATAAACTGGTTCAAACAAGCCGTTAACAATAGATCTTGGGTTTTACTTAGTATCATGTCTGATCCGTTGCAAATGTAACACCAAGGTTTCGGTTTTACGTATTCTGAATGATAGTACGGAGTGTATTATCTATATTGAAATGTGTCTTTTTCCTCACCGCCGAGAAATTAATGTATATGATGTGGTTGATTCCCTTTATTTTTCACAACAAATAAATGATTGCAAACTATGTTTGTTTTAAAGCAGGATTTAAAAAAACAAAAAACTTTGGTAAAGTGCTCAAGGCTTTCTGTCATTATTATTTTAGTCTTCTTATTTTTATGAGAAAATGTGTTATTAAATGTTATAGAACGCACGTTTATACAGACAAAAATCAAATCTTAAAACATAGTTGGTGCAAATGAAGAAACATAATTTTTAATGCCATTTTGATTCACTTGATGTTTTAAATATGAGAAATCAGCTATTCTAACCTACATGATAGTCAAAATTTAAAGCGATCTATAAATTGAATTTTTACATAAAAAGAATTGTTTGTTATTTTGTAAAGTCCAAATCTATTTTTAGATCTTTTTAAACGTATCTTATCATTAGTTAAAAAAAATGGGCATCTATGAATTTCCACAACGCAGTGGACTTTTGGGCACTTTTTGCGTGTGTTCATAGCTTTCTAATAAACGTTTTGGGGAATTTTGAAAAAGATTAGGAAAGTACCGAATTAGCAGATCTCTCATATTATCGAACTATTCTCTTTACACCACTATATAGTGTGGTTGATTTACGCTCTTTTAAGTTTCCGCAAAATCTTACAATTGTAATTTCTTCTTCTCAGACTGTGTATAACCAGCAGGGACGCCGTAAAATGTGTCGGTGTTAGCTATTGTGTAGTTTGAGATTGAAAACTTGGTTCTAATCTGCTAGTATTATGCATGGCGTGTACCTAGTTAAAAAGTGAGACTGCATCAACATCCTCTAGGAATAATTTTGTAATATGAAATTCGAGAATCATGGATTAAGGACAGTGTGTCTGCAGCCGCGGTGAGGAGACAAGATCATATCGGTAACTCAGCTGAAGAAATACGATGAATGCCCAACTCAGACACTTTTAACCTCACCCACTGAAACTAACTCTCTCTCTCTCTCTCTCTCTCTCTCTCTCTCTCTCTCTCTCTCTCTCTCTCTCTCTCTCTCTCTCTCTCTCTCTCTCTCTCTCTCTCTCCATTACCAAATCTCTCAGGATGAAAAGAAAAAAAAGTAGTAAAGAAAAAAGGCTTAAAATTCAAGAATGCAACAAAGAACAGGCTGAGAAAAAGGCAAAACTCAATTCTTCGATGAAGTCTCCATCCTGCGAAAGGTTGCCACTTGAATCCCAGAAGCAGCTTGACAGCTTACTGAAAGAGAAAGAAAGTGTTATGTCCATGAATTCATAGGCAGGAATAATAGACGCACGGGGTAGAGAGAGTATTGCTAGTACCAATTTTAAAGGTTAGTTGTTAACGTTCGTAGAGGTCCTTTGAGAGAGAGAGAGAGAGAGAGAGAGAGAGAGAGAGAGAGAGAAAAGCATCGACTTCCTGGAGAAATCGCTAACTTAATAGACACTGCATGATTCAGTCAAGCATTCTATAACCCTCACTCTCTCTCTTTCCCTCTCTCTCTCTCTCTCTCTCTCTCTCTCTCTCTCTCTCTCTCTCTCTCTCTCTCTCTCTCTCTCTCTCTATCTATCTATCTCTCTCTTTCTCTCGCTCGATCTCTCTCTCTCTCTCTCTCTCTCTCTCTCTCTATCTCTCTCTCTCTCTTTCTCTCTCCTAGCTTGTTTTATTAACTCTCAATATACGTGAGACAAAAAGTAAAAATCTCTGAATGCATTGGGAATCTAACGCCACAGTCATGTACGAGATTTGAAGTAAGTTTTGCGACTCCCTCCCCGCGCTCCCTCCTTTTCTCTATATTTCCCGGCAAATTTGTCAGTTCTTGTTTTCGTTAAAACAAAAAAAAAAAAGTGGTTGCTTCGATGGAATCCAATCTAGGCGTCGAATCCAGGACCTCTTTAATGTCTGTTCAAACTTTCGACCGAATGAACTATCTGGCATCCTATTGCGGATTGGAAGAGGATCTCTCTCTTAGGCTTTTACCAAAAGATTTGGAGTTTCTAGCTCAACACGCTGATCAATTTTTGTCAAATCCTATTCCTTTAAAAAAAAAAATTCCAAAGATTGAAAAGTACAACTAAATTTTCAGAGATGATGTTAAATGTTCCAGCCCCCGCCAAATCACTTATTTAGCCTTATCAATTAAAAAAAAATCTTGAAATTGGTTTTGATAATGTGTAATTTGGACACATATTATTATGTCAAATGTTGCAATTTCAAAGCTCTGAGGCTTCAAATGATTAATGAAGACATTACGGTGAGCATCGAGTCCAAATGAAATAAAATCTTAGTATCTGGATAAGTTCATATTGTTTTTTTTTTTTATTATTATTGCAATATCATAAAGCGATTATCGATTTCAAGGCGGAAAAAAAATCCTAATATCCAGATGAGTTCCCCGTTTTAGTTTTTACACGACCACTTAGAAAGGAAAGGATAAATCACAAATTGATTCCTCTTGTCCTGTTGGTTATTTCTGTTGTGGTGAGCGAGACAGGAACAATTTGAGTGCGTAAAGTCGAATCGGACTTTTCTATTTAAAGCATCGTTCTTGATTTAAAGAAAATTTGATTTTGTTGATAGAAAGCTGTAAAACTTGGAGCATTTACCAGTCACATCATATCCTAAGCGTACAAAGTATGCCGTATCACATTTGAATGGCAGCAAAAGAACTTTTGTGACCCTGTAAGTTGTAAAATTATTTTTGTAACAAATATACAAAGTTTGTAACATGATCTTTCTCTGAAAGCCCTTTTTTTTTAAAAATATTATGGTGTCTACAAACAATAAATTCCATGAAGTCGCGTGACAATTTCACTTCACTATTTTTCCGATAGTAAATATCGACGTGAAAGGGATGTATCGATGAAAAAGCCTAAAATTCACCAATTCCAAGACGACTCGAACCCACAACAAAAAGTTATTGAACAGTCCAAGGAGGGATGTTTTCCCTACAGCCACAAGAACGGTTGAGCTTCTTCCAATTTATATAAGTTCGAAACAAAATCTCTTTCTTGAATATTGTCACTTAACCATAATAATTGAATTTTTGTCTTTTTTTTAACCTTTCTTTCCATCTTTAGAATGGTTGAACTGCCATTTTTTGCTTTAAAAAACAAACAAACAAACAAAAAAACCACTTCCTTTTAAATATACAGTGATTGTGTTTTCTTCGTGACACAAAATTGTCTGGTGTCCCGATTTTAAGGGGGTGGAATGCATAAATCATACTTAATATAAAGAACGTTATTTCCTGTTCCATTTACTTGAGTCTTAAGTTCCCGCCTTAAGTTCTTATCAAGTTTGCTTATTTTATTATATACTTTCAAGTGTACTGATACATAGCACATGCGTGTATTTCCTCTTCACCTGTCTAATGAGCAATTCGCAACACTTACAGTTGTAAATTTGCAAATTAAAAAAAAAAAATCTGTCTTGATGAATTTCATTCACATTCTTTAAAGAAGAAAAGAATCAAACTGTTTTGCAGATTTTTTCTTTGCTTCTATCAGCTATCAATATCTTCTCCGGCTGTCAGTCTGTTTGTCTGTCCGTCAATGTGTGTCTGTCTGTGTCTTTATCCTGTCTCTTCCTCTTGCCATGCCTCTGCCTCTCTGTCTCCGCCCGTCTGTCTGAGTCTATTATCATATTCATACATCTTTCAACCGATCCTTCTTCCTTTCTTTCTACACCTATTTCATCTCTGAAACCCTCTTTCTCTCTCTCTCTCTCTCTCTCTCTCTCTCTCTCTCTCTCTCTCTCTCTCTCTCTCTCTCTCTCTCTCTCTCTCTCTTTCTCTCTCTCTCTCTCTCTCTCTCTCTCTCTCTCTCTCTCTCTCTCTCTCTCTCTCTCTCTCTCTCTCTCTCTCTCTCTCTCTCTCTCTCTCTCTCTCTCTCTCTCTCTCTCTCTCTCTCTCTCTCTCTCTTTTTTTTTAAAATTTTTAAATAAATTTCGCCAAAGAGCTCTTTGTTCATCTTTTTATCCATTTCTTTCCATCCTCATTTTACAAGCACATTCACATGTCAACAGATTTATAAAGGACAGCAAAGTGCTGGCTAATTTATGTCCATTGGGGGAATATATATATATATATAGAGAGAGAGAGAGAGAGCTCCAGTTTTTGGCGTTTCGCCTCTACACTGAACTTTGTGTTTTGTTCCCGAACTGTACCCCGCATAGTCATGAACTTCGAATTCTACCTATCTTGCATCTTGGTCACAATCTCATCATTCTCTTTCATATCCCATCACGAAAGCGCTTCGGAATAATCATCTTCCTAATCACCCCAATAATCTCTTCCTTCGAAAACCCCTCTCAGCATTATCTTCGCCATCTTAATAATCTAGCAATGAGATAGATGGCGGCCCCGACTGGTAAATTAGATTTAGTTTGGTTACAAGTCGAAGTAACCGGGTACAAACGCAAGGTAACTTCAGATCTCCGGGACTTGGAGACGGAAAAGAAGAAATGGGAAGGCAGGAAAGGGGAAAGAAAGGGAAAGAAAGAGAAAGTCTGAATTATATACTGCGGGCAGGCAGGCAAGGCGGGCAGCTCTTGGCTGGGGTGACTGAGGACAGACTTCTGCTGCTTGACTTCTGCTCGGTACAAGGCACCCCCCGGACGCCTGGGAGACGTCAGTGCTTGTTTCATCTCCCACCGCCATCTCGCAGCAGCTCGCCATTTACCTCCAGACATTCCAGCACTCGTTTTTATTTTTTCGTCTGCTTTTTGCTCAAACCTGTTCTTTCCAGGCGTGAACAGTTTCGTTTCTAAACCTGTTTCTTGTCTTCTTTTTCTTTTCTTTTTTTTTTTTCATGTTATTTTCGAGGCAACAAGATTTTATTTCTTTTTTGAAAATTCTTAGCAAGGTGAAAGACATGTTTTGTGGGTTTCTTTTTTTTTTGTTTCTGTTGGCACTAAATGATCACTCTGCCCTCTCCTTCGCTTTTAACGATCTTGATTTCCAGTCTTTAGCAATCAAAAGGCATGGTTTTGCTTAGCAGCCCTGCACAAGGCAGCATCATCTCGGTTAACCATAGGGTTTCTGTTACATGACTGTATGTGAAGGTTCCAGAGGAGAACGACGTGGGCGCTTGATTGACTCCGCGGAGAAGAGGTGGGCGGAGCTACAGATTATTATGCTGACTTATTCTATGATCACGATATCCAATGAGAAATCTTCTTTTGGCGTCGAGTAGAGGTTTCATCAAGGCACTAAAAGGGCGTAAATCTAGCCGAAGAATTTCACTGTTGTGGTGGACTCCACCAAGTAATGAATGCGAACTGTATATCAAGTATCCCATTCGATTATAGTGCCGTTTCAAAGAAATTTCAGCGAACATTCTATTTTTCACATAAAAGTACGGAGATGAAAAATATGAACTCTTCCCAATGGGTTCTAATGTTTCTGCCAATAAAGTTAATAATCTCAAGTAGAGAAATCGATTTTACAAAGAGTTATGTCTCTTTGTTGGAAATCGTGAGTTTTATTCAATAATCAAAAGCACTTTGAAGATCTAAGCAGAACTATACAATTTTGTTGTAAATGTTTTCTCATGTACTCATTATATGTTTTCTTTTTTTTTTTTTTTTTTTTTTTTTTTTTTTTTTTTTTGCTTCAAATTTCACGCCTATATGCATTCTTGCATACGCTATTGCTTGATACGCGAACAGCGAGTTAAAGCAGAGCTCATGACTTCGATTTAGGTAGCATAACTCTTTGTGAAATCGCATTCCCTATTAAATTGGTGGTATTTCATTAAATATTGACGACAATGGCAATAACAATTTCAATGTGTAACAGAAAGAGCAATGTTTAAATCTAAAAGTGGCTTTATCAGACTATACGAAATGGCTGATTATGCAAGAGGTAACGAATTGAACCTTTCATAGGATGATCAGTAGAGCTTATATATTAGAAACACAACTCATGCTGCTGAAAAGTCCATTTTGAAGAGAAAAAAACGTCTTATATTCATTGTTTTTGTTGTGTTTTTTTTATTTTTTAATTTTTTTTTCTCCTTAGTATCCAAAATGATTCAAACATCTGTATACAGTTACATACCTCGTTGTTAGAGTTAAGATTCTGAAAGTCTTTTATCAAGGCTTTAATATTTTTATCCACATTATCTAATAAAAAATTTTGGATAAAATATCTAAAGCAAAATATATTATAACCTTTCTTAAGCACAGTGGACTCTAAATTTGTTCTGTCCTCATCAAGTTTCTAGCAATGACAAGCTTTCTAATTATTAAAAAAATACATTTCATTTAAAAAAAAAATTATAGTAACACAATATGTTCACCGCTAGTTCTTAAGATTATTTTTATTGTCATCAATATTTAATGAAATACAACTAATTTAATTGGAAATGCGATTTCACAAGGAAGTAAAAATGCTCTTTGATTTTTTTTTTATTTTTCCTTCTAACTAGATATCTTTTTTCTACATTTTGACAGTAACTCTGATTAATTTTGGACCTAATCACAATAAAATTGCTACAAGACCTGCTGCTACTACTACTACTACTACTACTACTACTACTACTGCTGCTGCTGCTGCTGCTGCTACTACTGCTACTACCACTACCTTAACTTCTACTACTGAAATACAAGATTATGTAGATTTAATTGTAGATTTAACTTTTTTGGGCATCAGAAATATTTCTTTTGTCATCCTAAAGTGTCTTGAAAATTCGGATAAATTCAAAGGAAAAGAAAATGCTTTAAAACTCTTTGAATGGAATAGCACAAGATTAGATCTTTAAGATATTGAAAATAGCCCCCCAAAATATTCTTTGTGGGAAGCAATCGAATACCTGCATGTATTTCTTGATCACACTCCACTCTTTCATTTATTTGGGTTCAACATATTGATATGATAATGAAAATAATTCATATTAAATCAAACTTCCTTCTAAATCTAGATCTCGTAAACTTTGTTATTGTTCCTAAACAATTCCCAACTTGTCTTTATGTCGAACAAAACTTAACTTTGAAAGTGCCCACCTCAATCGACCATAAGTGCTAGATATTTAGATGTAGTACGGATTTGAATGTAAGACTTGTTCATGATTGTTTGTGCATTTAATAAGTTTTTGTTCTTCGATTACAGGATGCTAAAATCTCAAGACGAATTTCAACAGGACAAACTCAACCTAATAACTTATTAGATTCATTTTGAAAAATCTAAATTCAATTTAAGATCCTTTTACAATCTTAACACGTTTTCTCGTGTATGCAGATTTAAATAAATGCAAGGCATTGAATTCCCGTAAGGAACTTTATGCAAAAATCAAAAGCTTCTAATAAGCGTTTGAAAGGATTTTTAATTAAATTTAGAAATCATCAAATGAACTGATTTAACTATAATTATTTTACATAAATTTTGATTGAATAAGGGGGCAAAAGAACCGAAATTGGAAAAAAAAAATTAAAAAAAAAAGATAATTAATTTAGAAGTATATGGATATACTAGCAGCTGTTCAGAATGCTATGCAAAAATTGTGCGTATCGATAATGCCAGAGAAAAGGGTAGGTATAAATTCTGAGCATTTCAATTATATTGCTGCCTCGCCCTCTCTCTCTCTCTCTCTCTCTCTCTCTCTCTCTCTCTCTCTCTCTCTCTCTCTCTCTCTCTCACTCTCTCCCTCCCCTCTCTCTCTCTCTCTCTCTTTCTGTTATCCCTGTCTCTCTTTCTTGGCTCTTTATCTGCCAGTTTCTCTCTCTGTCTCTCTTTCTCTGTCTTTCTCTGACTCAATGATCAAGCTCTTTCCCTTTATCGTACCCTCTATAGATCTATCTTTATGATTATCTATGTTTCCTTCGTCTTTCTCTATACAGAATATTCCTCTCTTTTTCTTCCTATCTTACTCACTCTGTTTCTGTCTTTGTATGCTGTGTTTCTTTCTCTCTCTTCTTTGGTCTCAATTTTTCACCCTCTCTTGTTCTCTCTACATCTATCTTTCTGACTATTCATCTTTCCCTCGTCACTTTATTTCTGATTCTCTATTTCTTCCTCTCTCTCTCTCTCTCTCTCTCTCTCTCTCTCTCTCTCTCTCTCTCTCTCTCTCTCTCTCTCTCTCTCTCTCTCTCTCTCTCTCTTTCTATCTATCTATCTTTCTATCTCTATCACTATACAACGTAACTATGTAAAAGAAAAACAACACCCGCTCTTTTCCAAGAAACGTTTCTAACCAATTTACCATTCGGATAAGAACCGTTCGACCAAACAGCTTCAACAACAAAAAACACAAGTTGCATCCCTTGACATGTTGGTGCGCCCGGGGTGAAAAGGGAAGCCACGATGCTGGTAGTCCAAGGTTTGTGGGAAATTTTGATCAAGATCTAGATCTAGTGGTTTGCGGCTTTGAATGATTTACCTACACGCGTTACTTAACGTGTGGTTCATGAGTAGATAGCACTAAAGATATTTCTCGGGCATTTTCTTGATATGTTGCATCAAATGTGCAAAGAGTAATATGAATAATCAGCCATAATCAAATGGGCAGCCATGAGTTTCCGAGAGGCATATTGCAGAGCACCGTTAGGCACTTTTTGCGAGAATTCAGAGCCTTCTAATAAGCTTTGAAAACAATCTTTGAGTTAGCTTGTATATCGATTAAATTGTTATGCCAAGTTCCCTCTAAAGGAAAGTTCTTCTTTAAATGGTAGAGAGAACAAAAATCTCCAAGACTTGGATGATATTGAGTTCTACATTTTGTAACTTTATTTATAATTGACAGACATCTTTCTCGACCATAATGATATAGACGTATGCTCAGATCTTCCAAGACCTTTCGCCACAGCTGCTGTAGCTGATTGCAGACTTTTGCCACAATGTGCTACAACGTGCAAAACTGTGTCACAGAGTGCTGTACGGTGCTTTAATCGTGCTACTATGCAGATGCAATGCACTCAAAAGCTTGCTAAAATCAGAGGAAGTAGATAGGGAGAATAGAGAAACAGGAGAGAGAGAGAGAGAGAGAGAGAGAGAGAGAGAGAGAGAGAGAGAGAGAGAGAGAGAGAGGTGGAGGGAAAGAGAGATATAGACAGATATACAGAAATAATAAGATAGATACACCGACAGAAACTTGGAGACAGAGAGAGAGATTTTGGTGTAGAAACTAATATAATGTAAAGAACTTTTATTAACAGAGTTGATCAAAGATAATTTATTATTGCAAAATTGAGGACGTTGGATAAATGGAAGTAAAATAAAATAAAAAAATAATAATTACCTGGTTTGTAAGAGGGAAAGCGAGAGATGAAAGAGATGGAAAAGGAAAAGGTGTGTGTGTGTGTGGGGGGGGGGAGGGAGGCACGAGAAAGAAAAAGGACACGTTTTGACTTAGGGCACATAACTACCACGTAATGACTAACCTAAAAAAAAAGGCGGAGGTGAAAGATTACAGCAGAATATTATTACTGGGGATAAACAATTGAGTCGTATTCAAAATAGATTAAAGTCTTTGGTTAAATCCTGAAAGACGTCACGAAATATTGAATTGCAAGAGAAAGAGAGAGAGAGAGAGAGAGAGAGAGAGAGAGAGACACACACACACACACACAGACACACACACAGATAGACAGACGCACAGACACACAGACAGCAAGCAGACATACAGACAGGCAGACAGAAAGATGTATGGCAAATGGAAGGAAGGAAAACATGGTGATGCGTGCGAACGCACTCTGTTATTTTTTAAAAAATAAGCAGGTGATTGAATAGACCGAAAGATGAACACAGATGAGAGTACATAAATTAAAATATCCCTTATAACACTACTAAGGGGACGGAGGTTATTTTATCAATTTAGTGTACAAACTGCTGCACTTGGATGGAGCGATATAAGAATAAATAGTGAAGGTAAGAGAGAGAAAGAGAGAGAGAGAGAGAGAGAGAGAGAGAGAGAGAGAGGGGGGGGGTAGGAGGAAGAGACTGGTGGTTGGTTGGATGTTTTAGAGGCGCGACTTCTGCATATAGAAGGGAAATGCAACTGGTTGTTAAATTTTTATGGATCTCACTGTATTGACTGCCTGACGCTCTACCAACTGAGATATGTGGCACCCAGAGAGAGAGAGAGAGAGAGAGAGAGAGAGAGAGAGAGAGAGAGAGAGAGAGAGAGAGAAAGAGAGAGAGAGAGCGAAAGAGAGAGAGAGATGAAAATAAAAAGGTAAAAGAATAAAAAGATAGTAAGATTTATTTAGATAAATTTAATTGAGGAGATTAAGTAATGTAAAAGATAATGTAGATAAACAGGTTGATAGATAAGTTGATTAATACAGAGAATAATTACGGATTAGAAAAGTAGATAAATAAAAAGCTAAATAAAAAAAGGGATAAATCCTTGAAGGATAGATAGATAAATAAGTAAATAGTAATAAAGATAATAGATAGTTATATGATTCAATAATAGATGGATAGTTATTTATATCGATAGATAGACTATCCGCTACACTGTCAACCCAGCTCTCTATCTACTAACCTTATCTAGCACCCATGAAACAAGCATTAGTCTTACCTTCGTCAGAATAAGCTTTTAAAGATCAGTGGTCAAAATAGAGAAAGATGACGTTTAATGATTCGAGATAAGATAAATCACATAAATCATGTTATGATTGAACTTGAATAAGATCCTTTTTTATTCATTTACTTTGTTTGAAAATGCAGCTCAAGAACTTTAAAAAATGCCAATACAATAAAAGTAAAAGATTGGAAAAAAAGAAGAAATCGCAGTTTTGTATATTCAAACTAACAAAAAAGTTCAAAATTACAAAACAAATGAAAGTCACGACATAGTCTGTTTGTCTCAGTCACGTGTCTGTCAATTTTTTTTGTCTTTTCTCTCTCTTTCTCTCCTTTCATTCTCCTTCTCTCTCCATCTATCTCTTTCCCTCTGCCTCTCTTCATTTCTCTCTTTTAAGTTCTATAATTACTCTCTCTCTCTCTCTCTCTCTCTCTCTCTCTCTCTCTCTCTCTCTCTCTCTCTCTCTCTCTCTCTCTCTCTCTCCCCTTCTCTTTCTTCATTGATCTGTACTTTTCCATTTCCTTGACCTCCCTCCTATCTTACCTCTTTTATTTGCATTTATTTATTCAAAATTTTAGGTCAACCCTCTAATATGACAGGAGAGAAAGACAAACAACAATCATCATTCTGTATGTTCTAACACGCCCATCTCTCTACATGGTCACCTGCTCCCTTTCCTCTCCAGTCTTTCATGAGGTGGGAATGATTATCTTCGTGGCCGTCCCTCCTATCGAGTCCTGGTTCTACTAATGAACACACAAGATCTTACATCTAAACTCTTACGATTGCTCCGTAGTCTCACTTTTCTTACCTCCCTTGACTTTTCCGGTGGATGCTTTCTTCCACAACGTTGTATCCGTTTGTCACTCTTTGTTCCGTTGTCTGACTTGTATCGTTGTTTTTTCTATGCTCTGCCTCTCTTCATTGTCCTTTTCGTTATAGAGAATAATTATGTTTCACTGCATTTTAATCTTCTGCTGGTGGCTGTGTGGTAAGAGCATCTTCCTCGATATCCGCAGGGACCTTCTTCGACATACATATTGTCAATAATCAGTTGGTGAGTTTGGGACCTCATCTTTTTTTAGATTCTGCCTGATGGGGGCCTTATGTTTGATATGCTATTAAGCTTGAGATGACAATGTCGAGGGTGAGCTATACAAAAAAAAAGTCTAAAAGGGCGAAATAAACTATCCTCTGTGTGTTGAAATTTCTATCTGAGTGACTGTCTGTTTCTTAGGGGGGGGTTCTTTTTTTTCTTCTTTCGCATTTCTTCCTCCTCACTCCTTCTATCTCTTTCCCTCTGTCTTTCTCCGTTTCTATATTGTTTAAGTTCTATAATGTGTCTACACATTTCTCTCTCCTCCTTTACATTACGCTCTCTCCCTTCCCTCTCTTCTCTTCTCTCTTTATGTCGCCAATCATTCTCCTCCTCTGTCTCTTTCTGTCTATCTGTCCCTCTCTATTTCTCTCTTGCTTAAGTTCTATAACATGTCTGTCCTTTTGTCTCCTTCCTACTCGCTGTTTCTCTTTCCCTTTCTCCTCTCTTTTATGTAGCTTCTTAATTATCTTCCTCAATCTTTCTCTTCATCTCTCCCAATTTCTCTCTGTCTCTCTATCTCTCTCTCTGAGTAGGTCTGTCTCTGGGTGTCTCTCTCAGCCTCTATCTGTTTCTCTGTGTGTGTGTCTCTCTATCTCTCTCTCTCTCTCTCTCTCTCTCTCTCTCTCTCTCTCTCTCTCTCTCTCTCTCCAACATCCAGCCAACTCCTTTCACTTGAGTTCACCGCAGTCACACCCAGTTTAACCTTCACAAACTCTCCACCTTGGCTCCAGCTGTCCCGGTGATGACAGCTCTAACAGACATGTGAGCACCAGACAACCCTCAGGAGCTATCAGTGCTCACCCTCAAAGATTGAGAGCTGCCCGCGTTTGTCCCCGCTCATTACTCAGTACATCATGGAATATGCACGATTAGCTCTCAACGTGTCTTATTTCAAGGGCGGGTACAACGAATTTATTAGTAGCGACAAGGTTATGATGTCTACAAGCATTTGTTTACTGTTTCTTGGCGGAGTGACGCCAGTACAATTGCTTCATGAAACAAAAAGATCAACATCACCTGTCTTGTTTTGAACTATGGCATGAGCGATGTGGCTACTTTCAACTGTTTTGATCTTGAAATTTGTTCGTACAGGACCCTTCTGCCTGCCATGTTGAGCCTATTTCGACTATATTGTAAAACATTTCCACTATTCTCTTAGCCTCCGTTGCCACAGAACTGGTCCATTCTGTTACCTTATAATGTCTCGAAAAACTTTCACAATCCGAGCAAAGTAAAAAAAAAAAAAAAAACATCCGTAAAAATGGCATGATTGTACATTTCCACTTACTTCAATAAAAAAAAATAGAAAAAATTCTGCGAAAAGACGGAAAACTATGTTATAAATTTATGCAGTTCCTCCATATCCCAATAAGTAAATTCTTTTACATCAGCATAGCCGTACGATGCTCATGTTTCAAAATGATATTTTGTTATATTTTTTCAACACGGAATGGATCTGAATAATCCGTCTCATAATGGAAAAATTAAGTTAACCTTTACTTTCTTTTTAAGAGAATGCAATTCTATTTTATTTCCTTCAGAAGGGTTTAAATACCATAGTGGTTAAATTTCTCAACTTTTCTTGAGATAATTTTTTGCAAGCTTCAATGCACTGTTTGTAGACTCTTACGACCTTCAACATAAATAATCAAAGTCTAGATCTACGTGTAATTGAGATTTCTATGAAGGAACAAGCACAAAAAGCTCTTGCTGTGTCGCAAAGCTCTTTTAATTAAAATGATTGAAGGGTAGAAATCTCACTTCAATGCAAGTTAGACGATGTTTATTTACAGTTTGAAAAAAAGAGAGAGCGAGATAGAGAGAGAGAAAAAGAGAAAGACAGGGAGAAACAGAGAGAGACAGAGAGTGAGAGAGAGAGTGAGAGAGAGAGAGAGAGAGAGAGAGAGAGAGAGAGAGAGAGAGAAACCGAAGACAAATACAACAATATTATATTTTTAAGAAAAATGGTTGATTCTAGAAAAAAAAACTAAAAAAAAATCTAGAAAACTATGAAACGCTTCTATCTTACACAAAAACTATTTTCTTCTAATTTTTTTTAAACATTATAACACTTCCAGGTTTTCTATTTGCATTTGCAGCAGTTTTCATTCAAAATGCTTCACAGTTTTGCAGTTACATAGAATAAAAATATAAATCACATTCCTTTCATTATTAATTTTACGACACTAATAATTCTTGTTGATTTTTTTTCCTTCAACATTTCCTCAGAATTCATTTTAACTCGTTCAAACCTAGAAACTCACGCGTTTGCTTAATTTGCTGCACCTTTAACAACAAACAAAAATTAATGAAGTATATTTTTTCTTCACTGCGTGCATAATTTCCAACTCAAGGTTTCTGCCAAGATGTCGAATGAGCCCTCGCAGCGAATTTACACCACATAAAGTTACAGTCTTGTAGCGACGCCACAAAATAAGATATTTGCGGCAGATAACTACTCGAGAAAATGCCATTTTCCTCAAGAAGACTTGAACTCCTGACTGTTTAAAGTGCTTTTTCTTCTGACGCAATATGAAAGTTAGGAATTAGAGCAGTGTAAAAAGCGGACATTTCAAGCTTTCATTAGGAAAATTGCATTCATCCAAAAATTTCTCTGCCGCAAAACTTCTCATTTCCTGGCGTCCTTTTTTAGCGACTCTGATTTACACACGAAAACACGCACTCAGTTTCTCTCTCTCGTACCTGTTTAAGGATGTCACAGGTGGGTAGGCTTAGACCCGCGTGAGTTTTGTCACTGTCTAACAAGAACCAAGATGGAGCATGACATTTGTCAGTCGGCCACGCCACAGGCCCTTGTTGCTGTTCTAGGAGCTTGTAAATGACATTAATTACTTACCTCACTTTCTCACAGCATTTTTATTTTCTTTACTTCGTTTTATGTCTGTGGGTAGTATAATTGTGTTTGTGTATGCCGTGTGTGTTGCCGTATTTTATGAGAATTTTGGTGAAGCTAGGAAACGGAAAAGGAGGAGTGTAGGAAGAAGAAGAAAAAAGAAAGAAAGAAAGAAAGAAAAACAAGGAGGAGGAGGAGGAGGAAACGAGGAAGAAGAAGAAAAAACAAGAAGAAGAAGAAGAAGAAGAAGAAGAAGAAGAAGAAGAAGAAGAAGAAGAAGAAGAAGAAGAAGAAGAAGAAGAAGAAGAAGAAGAAGAAGAAGAAGAAGAAGAAGAAGAAGAAGAAGAAGAAGAAGAAGAAGAAGAAGGAAGAAGCTGACGATGAAATGAAAGTTAAGGAAGAGGAGAATATCAACAGCAAAAAGAATAAATAAATAAAATAGATGAGAAATTTAAAAAGGACTTTACAGTTGTTTTCCGACAGACCTTTACCAATCAAGATACCTTTTTGGCTCGCAGAGGAGCAACAATTAAAAAAAAACGTGTCGCTCTAGCATAATAGCAAAAGTATTCAGTGCAATCGTAGAGAAATGAGGAAATAAACGTAACAAGATCTTTCCCAGGGATTCAACATCGCACCAGCGGAGCCAATTTTCGAACCCCGAACTTCCTGATCTCAGAGACGAGTGTCTGTCATAAGACTAAATGACCGCAAAAAAAAAATACATAAATAAAAAAAAAATTTAAAAAAAATCATCCTTGTTAAAACGTAATTCAACATTAAGTGCTCATTCTTTTAAAGGTTTAATGACTTAAAACAGTCTTGCTCTAGGCAGATGCCATGAATCTTGAATGCAGCTGACAGAATCCTAGTGTAGTAGTGCAAGATGATAAGACTTGGCTCTCCAGATTATTTTGAACCATTAGCGACATCATTCTTTTCCTCCCTATTGAGCAATGAGTACTACGGTTCCTCCACCGATCAAGACTGGTCCGTCGGTAAAGCGTTCGTCCTGTCTGCGGTATTCGGGCGCGGTTATCGAATCCCATAAATCTAGCGGTATTTCTGTCATAAAGGAATGCCAACTTCTACGTGAAACACTTCAGGAAACTTCCTGGCCCGAAAAGTAATCAGAGGATGAAAAAGTCAAGAATCGCAAGAGAAGAAATGAAGCGGATTGGGATAATAAGCTACTTTTGTAAAATTCCGATTTATCTAACATTTTTAACCCCTTAGTAACATAGACATGGATGAATGGGCACATACGAATTACTGCAGGGCAGTGCACTCTATACCACGGCAATTTTTCCTCCGACCTACATAGTCTATAACAATAAGCGCTTAGAAGAAGCTGTTACATAGATTAAGAAAGCGCAGAATTAGTTGGCTACTCCTTATTAGATTCATTTGACGTGTCGAGAGTTACTTTAGCACGCAGATTTTCATGCTCAAATCGTCACTGGGCACATAACACACTCAACATAGCGGCAACGCTGTCTCCGTGCAAACAAGCTACTTCTATCAATAATTCTATCAAGCGATCATTTTCTTATGTAACACCAACCATGTGGAATCGGCTCCCCAGATATATCAGAGAGTCTGATTCCATAGAGACCTTTAAAAGGCAGCTTAAACACCATTTATTCACCACAACGTATTCCCGGCAGTAGATGATATTTTACTTGTATCATATTCTTAAGCACATGTATGTTATGCATGTTATTTTTTATATAATATGTATGTTATTCTTTATGCTATGTACGTCATTCTGTATGTTATGTATGTATGTTCAGGCCGTCTAGCCTGCTTCTATCTTATTCTTTTTCTTGTAAAGCGTATAGAGCATTTTAATCATTTGGATATGCGCTATATAAATGCACTTTATTATTATTATTGTTATTAATTTGAGCATTAAGTTTTATTTCGGCAGCCTGAAACAAGTGTAACCTCAGTCTATTGGCCGATCCGACTTCTAACCTCCATCCTCTGATATTTCTTTTGTCTCTTTCTCCCCACACCTACCGGAAAATAGACGCCTCGCCATGTTGAAAGAGAAGAGTCGCATTCAGTACTCAAAGTTAGATCTAGACTTTGAATGTCGTCGGGAAGAAATAAAAAAAAAAAAAATTTAAAAATTGAAGTAATCGAAATTGGTTCTTACAAAAATGTCACAAGATGTTGACAAAAGATTATTTCGTTGAAAAAGAGTCAGATTTGTTTATCTTTTGTTGAAGTGCTGCTGATAGATTTTAAATGATCCTCCATGAAAGGCCAAAGTTACGGGATCTTACGTCGTTACGGATCAGTGGATATCAAATTTATAACGTTAGTTGCATGAACCCGGTAACTGCCAAACTTCTTCTAGATCTACATTTAGACTTATGATAACCATTATTTTAGAAAGAAGCAGAATGTTGGGCTTAGAGAACAAATTACAGCTGCTCTTTTATAAAATGACCGACTTCTCAAAGTTAAGGCTTTAGTGTAAAGAGATTATAGAACATTGTTTTGTTTCTAAGCTTTGATAAAAAGCATTCGAAATGCAACTTAAGCCTATGTGACTTTCTGATCGAATGCTGGGACGCATATTTGGAGAGTTCAAAGATTGGACAACTTGCAGCTTAACAAATTGATAGTGCAAAAATATGCAATGAAATCACAAGATCAAACATTCGAAGAACTTGTTGAAAACCATGTTATTAATCATTAAAAAAGAACTAATTGGAAAGAACTCTTGGCACAAGTAATGTGATCATTAGTTTTCTTCTAATCAGTCTATCTCATATGATTGATTGTATGAATGCTGAAGTAAGAAAGATTTCCTCTTTAGCACCTAAATGATCTGTTTGCTTTACCCTTTTCCCAACATCCACGCACACACACCCTCTTAATCTTGAAATCCTCACTTCTTTACAATACCTTTCTAGATTCTATCTAGGCCTATCTCTTTTTACCATCGAAAATTATACTGGTATGAACCACGTTGATCTAGGTCTTTAGCGATTTTGATCGTAACAATTCTTTAATCATCAGGAAATTACTGACACTGTGCACGAGCCTAAAAAGATTTAAAAAAAAAAAGAAAGAAAAAGAAGAAGAAAAATTACAATTACAACCTGCTGCGCGTATTCAATGCTTTGAAACTTCAGTTTGGTAGATCTGGACATGTAAGCTTAGATTTGAGGATAATAGTCTTAATCCTTGTGAAATGAAGAGGCGTTTTGGGAGCTGCAGTGTGATCAAAAAAAAAATAAAAAAAATTAAAAAAATGAAGAAGTTTTAGTGCTTTTGGTGTGAAAGAGTGCAATCGGCAATTTTCTCTCTCTCTCTCTCTCTCTCTCTCTCTCTCTCTCTCTCTCTCTCTCTCTCTCTCTCTCTCTCTCTCTCTCTCTCTCTCTCTCTCTCTCTCTCTCTCTCTCTCTCTCTCTCTCTCTTTATTTATCAATCTCGCTTTCTCCGCATCTCTCTTGCCCTCTTTTCTCTCTTTCTCTTTTTTTTTAAATCTCAATTATATAGCATAAACATGTTTCTCTCTAGCTCTATCCTTCTATCTTCTTCTCTCCATCCCTCTGCCCTTTGTTACCCCATTTCAGACATAATTATCTTTTTCTTTCTCTACTTATTTCTTTCTCCCTCTATCTCTCGCTCTCTCTCACTCTCTCTCTTTCTCTCGCTCTCTCTCTCTCTCTCTCTCTCTCTCTCTCTCTCTGCCTGCCTACCAAGCTATCCTTCTATATTTATGTCTCCCCATAACTTCTCTAAAAATTCATAGTACAGTTAATAATTTACATGGCCCACGTTAGGAATAAACTTTCGAGTCATGAACCATTACCTCATTAAAATATTTCAGCTTCATTTTGAAAATTGTAGTCATAACTGTTTAAAATTTTTAATGCATGCCAAACTAACACAACACATTGACAAAAACTTATAAACAACGGCAGACTGGTCCTAAATGCTTAACATCGTGGATTAAAATTCCTGCTCAAATTGTGCATCAATCTTTTCAACAGTTTATCTAAAGCCCAACGAATTATACCGGGCGTTGCTGGGGGTGAACTTAGGCATTCATAATACAGTGTTATTCATCGTAAGTATTTTTTTTTCAAAATTTTTTACGGTATAAGAAATTCACCTCCTTCCCCCCCCCTCTCTCTCTCTCTCTCTCTCTCTCTCTCTCTCCCCACTCCCCTCCCCCTTTTTCAAACCACAAATTGGGACCTATGCACGTATTCTTTTGTATTGTAGGCGCCCCCCCCCCCACATGCACACAATCCACCTATTTTATTCGTCCATCTATTTCTCTTCTCTCCCCCCCCCCTTTTTTTTATTCTCTTTATGAAGTTTATCCTTCTCCCTCTCTCGATCTCTCTCCATCCTTTTCCTCCACCGCCATCTTTGTTAATATCTGAGCCTTTCTTTTCCTTTAATCTTTCTTTCTCTCTTTCCGCCTCTCCCTAATTTCCCTCATAGTGGCCAATTATTGTCAAGAGTAGGAATTTCAACAACTTTAATGATAAATAAGAGGATTATAAAAAATATTGATATTTTCCTTCCAGATCTTCTTGTCTTTCTTATTTTCTGTGGCTATGGAGTCATTGACTGCAAGGCGGTATGAAATTTAATCTCAGATACCATCTCCTTGCTCGATCCTATTCATCCCACCATATTAGAACTTTGAGCCGTATTATGTTTTTACGCGTTTTTAAGCTTTTTTTTTGCAGGGGATTTTTTTTTTCTCTTAATCTGGCAATGCTAAGAAGACTGATGTAGTTAATTGTTTATAAATGGATTCTTTTAAAAAGAAAAAAGTCAACAATTTCCTCTTTATTTAAGTGAAGCTAGCGAAAAAAGATTATCTTGATAAGTCGATTTTCAAATCACTCTTTTTATTATCATAAAAAAAATTTTCATAAAACATGGCTAAAATAGGAAGTAGTGTAAATTTTTGTTTCAATTGTCATTTTTTCCTACAAAATAATAAAAAATATTTTGCTGACGTTGAAAAGTGTTTGGTGACCCAGAAAATAAAGGGCTGATATTAGTTGATTTTTCTTGTCTTGTTTTGTGTTGTTGAGGGATATTTTACGAATTAGTAGGCGAAACACTATAAGGTTCTCTTTCTTACGGTCAAATCTCCTAATTACAGCCCTCACTCAATATTGGTATTAAAAAAAAACCCACAAACTTTCCTCTTTCTTTCCTCTTGTCATATCAAACTTTTTTACTTTAGAAAAAAAAAACAACGAAAAATTGTTTAAGTCCTCTTCGCAAGTTTTTATCGAATATAAGTTAATGAAATACATAACACATTATTCAAAAAATTAGATTAGAAAAAAGAAAATGGATTGTCACTCTTTTTAGCGTTTTCAATCCGAAATAATACCGACCCCTAGCGAAAATCCCGTCTCTTTATGACTTCCTGGCCATATTTCTAGGAAGCCTTTTTTTTTCTTTCTTTTTCTTTTTCAACGAAGCTGATTAAGATCAGAAGAAACGGCTGACTTTAAGTGCAGCATTAAGCTATGGTAAATCTCAAGTTGTGCACCTGGGGGTAAGTCGTGAGAGAATTTCTATGTTTTGTAATGATGGTCTTTCGGAGAAAATGAGGCAGAGATGACGGAGTTAAGAATAGAGAAAGGGTTGGGAGGAAAAGAAAGAAACGGAGAGAGAGAGAGAGAGAGAGAGAGAGAGAGAGAGAGAGAGAGAGAGAGAGAGAGAGAGAGAGAGAGAGAAACAGACAGACAGACAGACAGACAGACAGACAGAAAGAGAAGCATGGAACCGGCAAAGGCGACAAGAGAGAGAGAGATAGATAGGTAAAGGGATAGAGAGAGAGATTACGAAAGAGACAGACAGAGACAGACAAGCAGAAGACAGACAGGCTCACCAATCAGACAGACAGAAAGAGGCAAAGACAGAGAAAGAGACAGAAAAACAGACAATGATGTAGACACATAGACAAGACAGGCAGTGAGACTATTTTGAACGCAACATCGAAAAAAAATAAATTATAAGAATAATACAGTCAAGAAGATTCTCATAAAAAAGGATGGATTGAGGTGAATAAAATCTGTTGACATGTTTATCTGTGAAGGAAGGGGTGTGTGTGAGGGGGGATTAAGTTTTTAAGGAAAATTAAATAATATTAAGAGGTTGGGGAAACAATTCATAGAGACAGAGATAAGAAAGGTATCCCATCTTCCTTCTTTCTATCTATCTATTTTTATCAGATTCAATCTATGTATCTATCAATACATTCCCCTAAGCCTCTTCCTTCTTTTATCAATTCATTCTCTTATGTTAGGAAATGCTTTGGTGAGAGAAAAACCTCTCACGAGAAATGGGTTGAATAACATGATAATTGTGTCAATGGTACTAATGATGATGATGATAATGATGATAATGAAAAAATGATGATGATGACGAAGATGACAATATTGATGATGATGATGGTGGTGGTGATAATGATGATGAGGATGAGGATGATGACGACCAATATATATCTTTCCCTTATTATTCCCAATTATCTTCCTTTCAAGTTTTCTATCTTCTTCTCCCTCTTTCTCTGACCGCCTCATTCTAAAAATTTTTTTCCTACCTCCGAACCTCTGTCACCTCTTTCTTGTAGTCTATGGAATGGTAACTGTTGGTCATCTGAGTATGAATTTTGCGATGAATCATCGCTCTTTGGATGAGAACCACGGGGAAAGTCTTCTTCACACCGTTATGTTCTGTTTACTCACTGTCAACTTTCCGCCGTATCTTTTTTTTTTTTTAATCTATACAAATCGACGTCTTGTGTGTGTTTTCGAAGCAGGTTTCTTGTCTTTTGCCTATTCTCTGTTTAATTTTCATTTTAATCCCTATTGTTTTTTTTTACTTTTGCACTTTTTAAAAACTGGATACGTGTAGAACATGTGGTAAAGAAGAGCAAATTAAAAAAAATTAAACATTTTTTTATTGCTATTGTCCTCTTTTAGAAAAAGCAAACGGTGACAAAACGAGCATTGGATCTGGTATTTTACATAGTAGGAAAGAAATTCGAAATACTCTCAGTATAACCTGCATACCAAAGGGGTTAGATTTTGTGGAAACCCAAGGGTTGTGTGATTGTATAGTACAGAAAGACAAATGGGAGAGGGGTTGGGAAGAAGTAAGTTTATAGGGCAAGAGTAAACTCCTTAACCGTTTGCCATTATTTAGACACTTATTATTTTTTTTTTTTTCCGACAGAAGAGATAGCCTCTAGATCTGGACGGATGGTCTAGATTCGGTACCCAATCTACTGACACAGCTGCTGCGGCGGTTGTGGTTGTGGTGGAATGTCTTTTCAGTGGAGGTTGCGGGGTGGAGGATGGTTGGGAATGGGGAGAGTAAAGGTGGGTGATGATGGTTTGGGTTGGGGGGGGCATCAAAAGTGACAATTTCCCCATCCAATCATTCCAGTGGGTCCTCCAGTACCAGGGAAGAATGTCGTGTTTGCTGAAGAGATAATGGGCTTTGAAAATGTTCACGTTAATTCCCGCGTATGCTATGGGGATTTAATTGGTAGGAGAAAATAGAAAAAAAAAATGTGGTTAAAACAAGTAAAAAAAAAAGGGAGGAAAATACGTTTTTTTAAGATAAAATTTCATAATTTTATTTTTAAAAGTGGAAAACGAATAAATAGGCTTTAATACTTCTATTTTTTAAAAAGTGGGAAGAGAATAAATAGGCTTTTAAGATGAATTTTAAGAAAATAACAATAAACAAAAGATTTGAACAAAATCGCTTTTAAGATAAAACACGAAGTAATACAAGCGAATAGAAATAATCGGATGGTATTTTTTCTCTTTTAAGAAAGGTAAAGACGTAGTTATAAATTTTAATGATGGTCTCAGAAACTAACTTCTTGTTTTCGAAATGTATCTTCAAACTAATGTAGAGGGTCTATGCAATTTCTGAATGTCAAACTGTCTTGAAAAGAAACAAAACGATACAAAAACTGAATAGACGATGATAATAAATCCATTAATATTTTCTGAATCTAAATCATAACAAGGTGAAAGCTCAAAGGTTTTATCAGCTTCAAAACATTCTAGATCTATAAGAATCAATGGATCGTAGAAAGCTTTGTTTTATCAACTTTTCATCTTTCTTCTCCAAAGTGGGTAATGGTGACGCTTTGAAACTCTGAAAGGATTAAAATAATTATTTTATTAATGTATCTTTTAAGGTAGCAATTAAATTCGTATTATTTCTGCGCGGCTTTTATCTATAATTCCTCACAATCATTTTGAAAGATGTCCCGTACATGAGTTGAATGCAAGCTGGAACAAAAAGTTTTTTGTTTTTTTTTACTGAAACTAAAAGGTGATTTGAAAGAATGAAAAAAAAAGAAGAAGAAGAAGAAGAAACGAAATAAATGATAAGATTAGAGTGACTGTCATCTCTTTTATCAGTGTCTGTCTTTCTTTTCTTCTTGCTTACTTAAAATATTAGTGTGCTGTGATCCTTTCCAAATGCAGATTTATCAGATTTGTGCACGTCGTCACATTCATGTAGGGGAGAGAGAGAGAGAGAGAGAGAGAGAGAGAGAGAGAGAGAGAGAGAGAGAGAGAGAAAGAGAGAGAGAGAGAGAGAGGGGGGGGAGAGAGAGAGAGATAGGGGATGGAGAGAAAGGTTTAGATCCAGGAGTGTGTGTATTATGAGAGAGGAAAAGAATGAGTATGTATGTCTTGTGTGGCTGTGTGCGTGTGTTTATTCGAGAGAGAAAGAGAGAGAGAGAGAGAGAGAGAGAGAGAGAGAGAGAGAGAGAGAGAGAGAGAAGAAACAGGTTTTAGATCCAGGCTACCTGCGTAAAGAAACAAATAAAATTAGACAGAACTGATGAATTATTCTTCGGATTTATTGCCTGTGCGTCAAACGCCTCAACACATTGGCTTACTTAGTTAGTAGTGTACGTCATGGTCGTATCTTCCATCTCTAGCCGCTTTTGGCGACAGAACGATACCCAGGTCTGAACGACAGGTTCCAATCTAACGCCAGATCTTTGCGGAGCCTGGCGGCTATTCGATTAAACGATTAAATATGTGGGAGAAACAGGGGGGAAAAATAAGACGGGAAGGGTGTGAGGGAATGGGAAGCAATAAAGGGTAAAAACAAAAGAGATGGAGAGAAGATGGCGAGAGAACGAAAGAAAGCCAGAAAGAGCAAGTGGAAAAGAACTCGATAAGAGAGCATAGGGACAATTATGGTAAAGAAATAAAACGAATAAAAGGGGGAAAAAAAAAAGAAAAAAGGAAGGAAAGGTGAGAGTTAGAAAAAGAGAGGGAGAAGTAGAGAAAAAGTGAGAGAGACAGACAGACAGACAGACAGACAGACAGACAGACAGACAGACAGACGTACAAACAGATAGAGAGTAACCCTAGCATCATTGATCTTATTGTGACCGAGTATATTGAATTGTCTCTTCAAAATGTTGATAGTTTAGTTGATTGGTTTGATTGATTGATTGATTGATTGATTGATTGGTGTTCTTTTTTGTCGATTTGATGATATCAGTGGATTAGTTGATTTTATGATTTATTGATTGATTGAATTATCTAATGGTTGGTTGGTTGGTTGATTGGTTGATTTTATGATTGATTGACTTAATGATTGATTAACTTAATCATTGATTGACCGATTTATGAATGTGTGGTTGGTGGTTTGATTTCATGATTGGTAGGTTGATTAATGCATTGATTAATTGATTGATTGATTGATTAATTGCTTGATTAGTTTATTTTTAATGATCTATCATCAAATAAACATATCACTAGTATCATATCGGTATATTTGTATTTACTTCAAGTCCTGCCCAAACAAAGCTGTGATCTAAAGACTCGTCATCTTGGCTTTAGAAATGAAATGAAATTGCTTATGAAAAAAAGCAATGGATCAAGAATTCCACTCGCCTTCTACAAATCAGTAGGTCAGAATCAGCAAATGATCTGTTGCCTTTTTAACGTCGGTGAGACTAGAATCAGTATTATCGGTTTTACAAAACTTCGAACAAATTAAAAGCAAAGAAAAATAGTAATTAAAAAGAATGAAGAGGAAGAGAAGTCTGTCGATAAAAGTTTTAATGTACAACTCTTGTGCTTCTCCGTAATTTTTTTTATTATTGATAAATTTACAGTCTAAGTGAAACTTTTTTTACTAATAATATATATATATATATATATATATATATATATATATATATATATACTGTATTTCTTTGAATTACCTTTTCTGTTCTATACTTCCTGCTAATAAAAGATATATTTTTGAAAATCATTAGGTAATATTCAAAATGTAAATTATAACATGCACAACGTCTTAAGCATTCATTGTATTTCTTCCTCTTCCAGTGAATTGACTTGGAGAAAGGTTTATGACAAAGCTAAATTAATCTCTTTTGATTCCTCTCCTCTTTCTATTTTTGTTTTTTAATGTGTTTTTAATACTTTTTTTTCCACAGTAGGCAGTTATAAGAGGTGCTCTTTTGTTCTGTTTATATTTTTCTCTTTCTTCAACACTTTCAAATCTATCTATGAAAAAGAGTATATAGTTTATTACACATAGTGCACTAGTGTGTGCTTATTTCTTCGGCTTTTCAAAAAAGCAACTAATATATTAAGGATCTTAATTAAAATATATTTCTTTGGGAAACCTACGAGGCGTGAAAAAAAAAGTTAGTCGAGAAAACACGAATTTTGATACAGGAAGGGTTAGAAGTTGGAGAGAGAAAGCGTTGTTATTTGTAAAAGAGTACGAGAGTTACGGAGAGAGTGAGAGGTACATATAGTTAGAGAGAGAGAGAAAGAGAAAGAGAGAGTGTGTACTCTAGTATTGAAACTTATCCTGAGAAACAGAACATCACGAGACGAATTTAAAAAAAAAAAAGAAAAAGAAAAAGATGTAGGTCTAGATCAGGAAGAGAGAGCTAAGAGGGGTTAAGGCTAGGTTTGAACGAAGGCGTTATGAGAGACAGGAGCAGAGATAAAGCCTTAAACACAAAGGAAACAAAGAAATAAAAGAGAAAAAAAAGAAAAAGCGGAGCAAAGCCAAGGCTATAGTGAGGTCGGGCCATCGGAATGCGTGCGTCACCCGTGGTTTACACGAGAATCTGGGGTCACTCGGTGCAGGCTACCCCCGTGGCAGTAATGAAGTAGCGTGCCGACGGTAAGCTAGAGTCCCTGGCCTACGGTCATATCGCTGATCATAGGGTAGGCCTAGACTAGAGCTAGTAGCTGGTCTAGATCTAGATCTAGTCGCACTATGGAGGTATGAACAAGAATTAGATATTTATAGCTCTATTAGTCGCACGCAGGAACAAGTACTAGAGATTTTTCGTTGATGCTGCAGTCCCAAATCTAGATTTGGGGCCTAAATTCTAGGGTCTAAATCTAGATCTAGATCAAGTCAACTTCGTTCGTTTTATTCCACTTGATTTGGGTTTTTTTCCCCTGTACTTTTCTATATTGAAGCAGCAGGGCAGGAAGTAAAAAAAAAAAAAAACTTAAAAAGACCTGTGTTATTGTTGTGATTGAAACGTATGAAGGGCGTGAATCCAGATGACTGAGATGTGTCGTGCGTGATTTTTTTTGGTCCCAATGAGGGTGGGGAAAAAGAGGTTGAGGGACAAAGGAAATACAGTAAATAGTTTGCGGAAAACGAGATTTATAGATTGATAAACAGAAAGGCATTCAGTTGGTTGTCAAACACATATGCAAAGACACATAATTGTGTATAGATAGGTGTGTGTAATATATATATATATATATATATATATATATATATATATATATATATATATATATGTATATATATGTGTGTGTGTGTGTCTGTGTGTGTATGTATGTATATACGAGACACTCAGTTAGAAAGCAGAAACAGTAGTGCAAGCGAATATCAGATGCACAGAAAAGAGAGAAAGAGAGACAGAGAGAGACAGACAGACAGACAGATAAACAGATACAAACAATGGTAGAGAGAGAGAAAGAGATAAATTATATGTTCCCATAGAGAATGATACGATTTAAAAACAAAATGGAAAAAAGAATGTTTAAAGACTGGTTTGGAAAAACATGAATTATTGTGCTTTGATATTGGCTAAATTTTTTATACTTTCTAGACTATCTGTGAATAAAATGTATGTTTTGCCGGTTAAAAAATTAATTACAAGCAATTTTAAGAATTTGAATTTAAAACAATAATGCAAAATATTAGGTTTCCTAGATGTTAACAAGAAATACACAATGCTTTTCCATCTCTGCTATAATAACCATCTATTTAAAAAAAAGGAGTCCTAATCTATTTGCGGATTTCAGATCGAATAAAATATTAATCTCTTTGTTTACAGATCTAAAAACCGAGATGGTTTTCGAATGTCATTCATTTTCAGATTCTGAAATCTGCAATTTAAGATATTTCTATTCTATGAGCTGTTCGGATTTTCAGAGCTTTTATATTCATCCGATCAAAGTGCGTTTTAATTTTGCACACTGCGGAACACTGAGGTACTTAAAACAAAATTGTAAGAATTCGTTTCCTTCCTTCCTTTCTCCGCCGCTGTCGGTCTCTCACACATATTTCTCTCTCTTTATTTCTCTATCTCACTCACTCTCACTCTCACTCTCCCTCTCTCTCTCTCTCTCTCTCTCTCTCTCTCTCTCTCTCTCCCTTTAAGTAACCTCTTTCTCTTTCTTTCTCTCCGTCTCTCTCTCCTTATCTATCTATCTATCAATTATTCTCCGACCTCCCTCTCTCTCTCTCTCTCTCTCTCTCTCTCTCTCTCTCTCTCTCTCTCTCTCTCTCTCTCTCTCTCTCTCTCTCTCTCTCTCCTTTTCTCTCACGCTAGCCCGTTTGATATTGATATAAAACTATTTGCACTTTCTTGCACATCCTGTTTTGAAAAAAAACAAAAAAACTTTATGAAACATTATTAAACATCAGAAAGGAATGGTACAGAAAAAAAAAAATATAAATAAGCATTAAAAAAACAACCAAATTTGGGTTTTCCCAGTTTTTTCCAAGGTGGGTGTTGTAAATGCAAAAATATTCCTTTTTTAGGTTATGCGGGTCGCTGAATAAATAATTATTTAATTCAATTTGGAGGTCTACAAATTCTAATAAAGTTAAGGCGTTGTGCGTGTCCTCTTTGCATTCTTAGTGTTTTGTTTGTTTGTTTGTTTTTTGTTGTTGTTGGTTGTTTTTTTTTTGGTTTTTTTTTTGATAACCGGTTCATTCGTCTCTCGAATTCGCAAGGAATAATCTAATCACTGATCGCAATTTGACAGATTAAATGCATTAAAATTTGTATTCATTTTCTCTCTCTCTCTCTCTCTCTCTCTCTCTCTCTCTCTCTCTCTCTCTCTCTCTCTCTCTCTCTCTCTCTTTCTCTCTCTCTCGTTCTATTTCTTTCTCTCTTCTCTCTCTCTCTCTCTTTCTCTCTCTCTCGTTCTATTTCTTTCTCTCTTCTCTCTCTCTCTCTCTCTCTCTCTCTCTCTCTCTCTCTTTCTCTCTCTGTCTCTGACTGTCTATCTGCTTGACTGTCTATCTATCTATCTCTATCTCTATCCATCTATTTACTCTCTGGCCCCCCAACCCCGCCCCCCCCCCCCCCCCCAAGGCACACTCCAATATAATTATTATATATCTCTCTCGCGAGCTTGTCTTTCTCATTTTCGACTTTACTCAAAAAGTTGGTTGGACTCACAGGAAGAAAAAAAAACAATTAAAACCAAAGGCATCAATCAATGTATGTATAGCTGTGAACAAGGAGCTCTAAATGCGCATAAAACAATATTGACATTAATGCGAATTCCCTATAAATGTTTCGTGTTCTTTTCTTCCTCTTCTTCTTTTTTTTTTTTTTTTTTCGCTTTACTTCTTGATTTTTCTAAAGGGAAACAAAATGCATAATATTAAATGTAACAGTTGGAAACAAGATTAGTTCATAACTACGTGAGGCGAGGACGTGACAGCGAGTGGGTTATCGTGTCGTCGGAAGCGGTGTTTTGCCGCGCCGTAGAAGGAATTCAATATATCCAAGAAACCAGTCTAAAGCCAACGCGTTTCTCTAGGGCCGCACAGTAGTTGTGAGGACTTGATTTCCAATCCATTATTGGCGAGGTTCTTTAGGTGTTAAGCCTGTCAAGAAAGAGGTTTGTTTTTTTTTTAATAAGAATAGTATCGATTTAAAGAAAAAAAAAAGACAAGAAAAGAAAAATGCAATTATGAGAGGGGAAGGAAAAAGAGAAGTAAGATTCGAATCAAGAAACAAAGTAAGTGGATGGAGTTGGGACAGACGTAAGAAGGAAAGGCATGTAGGGGTGTTGGGGGAAGACGGGAGTGGTGAGAACGAAAAAAAAAGTGCTTGTGTGTGGGGTTGGGTGGGGTGGGGGGGGGAGGGGGGGAAGGGGAGAGGGGCGAGGAAAGAAAGTAATACAAATTTAAATTCAAGTTCGGGGTTTTAGAATTATAACGACCGACCGCCTTACGGGCAGCCATTTATTACTTTGTTTGCACGGGAGAGGATTGCGACATTTTTATTTATAGACTTATGGGCAATAGCTAAACATTATTATTTCTTGCAAACTCTGCAATCATGAATTATAATTGTATAATGTCTCCGTCGAGCCAATGGTGGGACTCGACCTTGACGCCACAAAATTCCCTTCAAAGTTACGTCATAGAGAACTATGTCATCAAGTTCTGAATCGAATTGCTGCTGCTAAAGTTCTACATTAATTGACGAGTTGTTGTTTTATTTCCCCGAATGGTGCAAAGAAATATTGTTTCATTAATATTATAGGAAATTTTCTTGACTATCTGTAAAAAGGAAGGGCCTGGTGAACGAAGAAAAGGGAAAAATCGAAAGGAGGAAAAAAGCATGCATCGATCGTAACAACTTAAAAAACAAACTGAAACCATTTTGTACACTTCTCCACAGCAAGCCCGAAGTTGTTTTAACTGTAAAGACACTGAGTAACGACAAAGGACAGATTCATCCTTAATAGACTCTTTAATATATTTGTGAAAAGTTTGTCTCCTTACTCTTTTTGACGTAGCCCGTCCATCTTAGACCCGTTAACACTCATTAGACAAGACCCCGTAAATCTGAACAGAGCTAGAAAAAAAAATAAAAAGGCTTAAAAAATTACCTGCAAATATGAGTGAGATTACGATCACGTTCCAAATGGTTTAAATCTATGCAACTTACGCCAGCGGTCCGGTATATTAAATTTTATCTCCGCATCTATCTGAGGCTTCCGAGCGAGGCACAAGTGTTGATATTTTCCACTTTTTTTGAATTATGGGGAAAATAGCTTTTTTTCTGTAGGTAACCAATCTGTTGAAAGATCCTTGTTTTATAAAGGTAGGTAGGTTGCGAGCAAAATGTGTCTAACAGAATGCCCAGCTTCGTAGTTACACATTTACTCATACATGAAAATGAGCGTTCGAGGAGATTTAGTAATCTACTGAAATCCCATAAAGTTAATTAACTAATTAACTTTCCAATTTGATTTTTCTGCAAGTGTGTGTGAACGCTTTTTATTTTTGTCCCGTCCTGCCTGCCTAACGGGGGCTAATCGAGTTGCTAAACCTGGCATTGGACTAGCTATTAAATCAATTTAAAAAAATAAAAACCATTCTATTGAATTTTGTGAATACTTATCTAACGATTCGCTTTAAAACCACTAAATTTGTGCAAAAAAAATATTGCGAAAATTAACTTTCATAATTCCTGTTAAAAAAAAAAAAAGAAGCAGTATCATTAATAAACAAGTTACATAAATCTTTAACAACAACAGCAACAAAAAATTTATGATTAAGGCAACCCAAAAAACCGAGACTTTCATCTACAATTTTAACATCGAGAACAACTTTCTGCAGTCTGAGGGAGGGGGGGGGGGGGATGTGAGACGAGACGGGGGGGGGACGGTATGTCGGAACGCTAAACGCCAGGCCGGGTCACACGGGTTACAAGTCCATAGGTCACGGGGGAACTGGAGTTAGCTGTCAGTTCTGGTAGTGCTCTGTGACAGCCCTGGAAATAACAGTCAGGCTTCACTAGCTGGCGCCGGGGTCATCAAGTGCAGTTTTCCATTTCAGAAGTGGAAAAAAGGGGGTTAGGCTTCTAGTTCTAGTTCTACATCTAGTTTGTTACGTCCCGGGTGAAAGCTTTTTTATTAGAGATTTTTCATTTTTCTTTTTAAAAGGCACTCTCTTCGTTTCTTTTTTTTTTTTTTTTTAATCTCTTTACTATACTAACCCTCCCTAGCCCTCAATTTGGTTTCTCATGGTTGATCAATGCGATGCGGCATAGAATTTAAATAAAAGGCGAATAATATTAAAAAAAACCGAGCTATTAATACATAGCACGGTTTGCTTACGTTAATTACCTGGAGAAGGAACATTTATACGCTTACAGAGACATTCAAATGAAATTTAGATTAATGAATACTGAAACTTTGACTTTGGTAATTGGCTATTTACATGAATTATTATTGTTGAAATTATTTGCAAAAAGTCTTTGCTTTAAAAGTCAAAGCTCTCAGTCTTTCATGTTTCAAAATTCTTTCTTTTTTGTAGTTGTTTTTTTATTCAAGGAAATATTCTTTACGCCTTTTAAAGACATTTACGAGGTACTTTCGATTAAGCTCTTCAGCCGTATCTTTCTCTCCAGCTTCAGCTTATTTCCTAGGATTTATAATCTATCATTTTAATTATGTAAATACATTATACATGTGTTTGCCAACACATGTTCAACTTCTAAAAGTTGTTGTGTACCGAAAAAAACTTGTTTGCCTTTTCCTCGTGCCGGTCAAACATCGAAGCAGAAATTTTCCATTAAAAATCATTTTTTTCGACTTTGACACGTACATTTGTGCCGTTGTTGGATGAGTACGGGGTCTCACCTTTGCAGCCCCACCCTGTCCAAGACGGCTTTCATGGGACGCATAATAATTATTAATAAGGCCTGAGATCACTTCTTTATGGACGAATTTATAACATTCAATCAATCCGTCAATCAGATTGTTTCAAAAGTACCTTGGAATAAGCATGTGTACAGAGCATAATAGAAGACTAATCTCATGGCATTCCAAGAGAAAAGATTATAATTATAATCTTTATTGTATGAGTGCATTAGTTGCAGAGATTTTACAATATCCAAAGCGTTAATTTGAACTTAACAAAATATTATTATATGTATAGCCACAGACTTTGGCGTCATGGATGGATAGATTGTTTGGTTTATAAAGGAATAGATAGATGCAAAGATAGATAAATAGAAAGAAAGCCAGATGGATTGATTTATTTTGAATATCGATAAGATTGATTGATTGATTGATTGGTGGTTTGATTGATAGATAGACTGTATAATGTTTAATCGATTGAATGATTGATTGATCGATTGGTTATTGCATTAATAGATTAACTTCTTGATTGTTTCATTGATCGATTAGTTGATGAATGATTGGTTGATGGATAGATTGATTGATAAAATTTTTAATTGTTTAATGAATGGGTAGTTATTTGGTTCATCGTTGGATTAATTTGTTTGGTTCAACGATGGGTGAATGATTATTGTTTGATTGTTAAATAAAATACTTAATTCTTACATCTTATCTACTAGGAGATAAAATGAAAAAATAAAATTCATGCATGCCGTTCAGAACATATCGTGGGAGGTAAAGCACCGAATCTCTTCGGGAAGGGAGTTTGGATTCAAACCTAAGAAAATGTGTAGATGTCAGAGTCAGAGCATTTGGCTTGATGGAAAATTAAAAACAATCACCTTTTTTTGTATAATTTTCAACACAAATCCTAAGCGAATCAATGTCTATGTCACATTTAATTTTCTTTTCCTTGTCAGCAAATTATATGAAATTACAAGGAGGAGCTGATAATGTATCCTGTGATTTTAGTCAGAAAGAGAGAAAAGCAAATAAGAGGATGAGAAAGGAAAGTTGAGAGTAGAAGAGAGAGAGAGAGAGAGAGAGAGAGAGAGAGAGAGAGAGCAAAGGAGAGAGAGAATGAAGGGAAAAGATAAATAGAGAGAGACGAAGAGAAAAAGACACAGAGGGAGACAAATACTAGATAAATAAAAAGATAAGAGTGTGAGAGAGAACGAGACAGACAGACAGACAAGGTATGTATACTAGCTAATTCCTGGTGACTTTACCCAACAACCATTATAGTCAGTAATCTGAACACTCAGGCAACATGGCCGGATCTATTGAGTGAGGGGAGGGGGTGGGGGGGGGGGGGGGGGTGGAAAGTGCTTTAAGTGCTTGAGCAGCCCCTCCCCTTAACTCTAAAAAAATGCTCCATGATACAAAAAAAGAAAAGGCAATGCATCTCGAGCTTCACGCCTTCCTCTTGTTCATATATAATTGCAAAAAGTCATTCGTTCAAAACCACTGCCCCAATTAACCAATATTTGCTCCATTTTTTTTTTCAAAATTTCGTAGGGGTGGTGTGTGTGTGGGGGGGAGGGGGAAGGAGAGAAAGAAGGACATACCCTCACCCCCCCACACACACACACACACCGAAGACGTATTCATAGATTTGCCACTTCGATGATTGGACTCTAAAACAACTATAAGTACCTCCTTGATCCACCCCCCGTCAGCTCTTAAAAATGCGTCAATCCGGCTTGTAATTTTTTTGTTAAAGCATGTGAATATCACTGAATACGGGATATTTGTATCATCTATCTTTTTTAGACCAGAAATCTCTCAACGATGGAAATATCTTTAGCGGCGTCTTGAGTACTCTGTACAAAGGTCCTTGTTTTGATGTTGATAAACGGATTGTTTTTCTCGCTATGGTCTTGGCTACCATTTTCTTTTATTAAAAAAAAATAATAATCATAATGTTTCTACATTACATGATTAATCGAAAGCTACATTATGTGGGCATATGAAATTAAGCTTTTTACTTATTTGATAAATCACAATGTTTAAAAAAATAGGTTTTCGGTAAATATTGAACCCATTGTTAACACCGTCGTATTAATAATTATGAAGGCGTTGACAAGCGTCAGAGCTTTATGCCTTGTCATTCTAAGCCACTGTTTCGTATTAATTATGAAGCCAATTATCTTTACCTCGAAAAAGGCTTTTGGTTTCTTTTGTGTTATGGGTGACTGCGCAAAGCACATTTTTAACGTCAATTTCGAAAACCCGTGAATTCAATACAGCTTCATTCTTCTGTACTATTATTCTGTAAGAAAGCCTTAATTTTGTTATTGAACTAATGTCTCTCTGGGCACAATAGAGAAAAATATGGCAACATAAACAATAACTTCATTCCATCAAAGTGGTTTGCAAAGCCGCATTATCACTTATCCTTTTGAATAATGATATAGTGATTGTATTGGTATTGACAAAACGAAAATCCAGTTTTAATTATTTTTTTTTTTTTTTTTTTAACATCGCTTTATAAAGAAGAAAATCTAAGTATACAAGCAATAATTTATAGTCTATACATTTTTTTGTCTGTCACTTGAGATTCATGATAAGATTTCTGGCTTTTTCAAAAATATTTTGTTGCTCAGCTACTTATGCAAAGAATTGTATGTTAAGAGCTTACAATAAAAATCTGAGTCAGAAAATTGTTTTGCTTGTAAAGTTGCTTGAACAGATAAAATATGAATCTCAAAGATCTCATGACAAGAAACATTAAAAAAAAATTAATTAATGATGCTTTTCAACTGGAAAAGTAAAAAACAGACTGAGATGTAATCATTGAAAACTTTATTCTTTCAACAACAACAAAAAAGCCAATTATTTAATAGAATAACCAAGAAAGTATTCGTTAAATATGCACAATTTTGAATTTTCCTTCCTATTTACCGACCAGTTTCATTTTAAAAGATTTGAATTATAGAACGGGGATTTGAATACTAGATCTAATTATTGGTCAAAGCGTTGTTTTTTTTTTATTATTAATCAAACTAAGAAAAATCTGTCAAATTAATAATTAAATAAGACATTCCATTTTGTTACGAATTAATGGTTTTTTATAAAGGAGAAAACTTTTGACGCCATCAAAGTAATAAGAAGAAAGCTACGGCTCATCAGCCTGATCATTTTCTCTGTAAGGAAACAAAATAAAGAAACAACACACCAATCGAATTATGTTTATAAACTTTTCATTACAAGAACTGTTACAGCCCTGTTCTTCACCTCTAGAACTCGTTGAAACCCTTTTTTATTAAGCTATCCAGGTTATCTGCAATGATTTATCTTTAAAATTTTGCAAAGTCATAAAATTATAGTGCACTAGGTAGAGCATTTTAAATCACAGGCAGAGGGTCCATGTTTGATTCATGTACAGTTGTGATTATTATTCTATTGTTATCTAACCAAGCAAAAAAAAATTTGGGTTGAGGCAAAAGTCACCGACACAGAAACTTTTTTTTTAAACCTCGGTTAACATAATTATGCTTTTTCAGCAGGTTTGATAATTATAGCCTGTACTTTCAATATCACGAGTTTCAGGTCTTTCTTTCAAAGAGACATACCACCCTGTTAAGCTTGGCGGAGAGGAATCGGGTAACATGATTATCTTTTTTTTCGGTTGTCGTTTTTTTAACATGCTTGATATAGCCTCTACATTCAACATCCCGAATTTCAGCTCTTTCATTCAATGAGACATACCATCCTGTTAAGCTTGGCGGAGAGGAATAGATGTGTCGGGCCCTAGACGTAAACATTACTATCTCTACACTAAGAGAGATCCGAACTAATATTACTATCTCTACACTAAGAGAGATCCGAACTAACATTACTATCTCTACACTAAGAGAGATCCGAACTAATATTACTATCTCTACACTAAGAGAGATCCGAACTAACATTACTATCTCTACACTAAGAGAGGTCCGAACTAACATTACTATCTCTCCACTAAGAGAGATCCGAACTAACAATACTATCTCTACACTAAGAGAGGTCCGAACTAACATTACTATCTCTACACTAAGAGAGATCCGAACTAACAATACTATCTCTACACTAAGAGAGATCCGAACTAACAATACTATCTCTACACTAAGAGAGATCCGAACAAACAATACTATCTCTCCACTAAGAGAGATCCGAACTAACAATACTATCTCTCCACTAAGAGAGATCCGAACTAACAATACTATCTCTACACTAAGAGAGATCCGAACTAACATTACTATCTCTACACTAAGAGAGATCCGAACTAACATTACTTACTACACTAAGAGAGATCCGAACTAACATTACTATTTCTCCACTAAGAGAGATCCGAAATAACAATACTGTCTCTACACTAAGAGAAATCCGAACTAACATTACTATCTCTACACTAAGAGAGATCCGAACTAACAAAAATGATTCCATTAATGTATGCAGATTTTAGGGCGAGCGTCTATTCTCTGTCTCTCTCTCTGTCTCTCTCTCTGTCTCTCTCTCTGTCTCTCTCTCTGTCTTTCTCTCTCTCTCTGTCTCTTTCTCTCTCTGTCTCTTTCTCTCTCTCTCTCTGTGTGTCTCTCTCTCTCTCTGTCTCTGTCTCTCTCTCTCTCTCTTTCTCTCTCTCTCGCTCTCTCTCTCTCTCGCTCTCTGGCTCTGGCTCTATTACTGCCTGTAATTATGTTTATCTCTCTCTTATCCTATTTTTCTTTCTTTCATTCTTCTCTCTTTTTCTATCTTCTTCCTTCTGCCTCTCTTTCTCTATTGCTTTGACTCAAAATGCTATAACACTTCACTGAATTCGCAGCAAGGTCTGCATAATATATATATATCGTTAAGCCTATGGCACCGAAACGGCCTTTCATTTCCTGATGCATTATTGTGTGTTGTGCGATGATTATGTATCCTATCTTTTCATCTGAACAACACGAGTGCCCTTAATGATGCTGGGATAGAACAGAGTTATTGTAGCAGAACAGAACATCTTTAAATTCCCAAGGAGACAGCCTGGTTGACTCCCGAAGTAAATAACATTGAGGACCGTTTAGTGTTGTAGACAAAAAAAAATCTAGCGCTTATCATGCCGACTGTGTCTCTCTCTCTCTCTCTGTCTCTGTCTCTCTCTCTCTCTCTTTCTCTCTCTCTCGCTCTCTCTCTCTCTCTCGCTCTCTGGCTCTGGCTCTATTACTGCCTGTAATTATGTTTATCTCTCTCTTATCCTATTTTTCTTTCTTTCATTCTTCTCTCTTTTTCTATCTTCTTCCTTCTGCCTCTCTTTCTCTATTGCTTTGACTCAAAATGCTATAACACTTCACTGAATTCGCAGCAAGGTCTGCATAATATATATATATCGTTAAGCCTATGGCACCGAAACGGCCTTTCATTTCCTGATGCATTATTGTGTGTTGTGCGATGATTATGTATCCTATCTTTTCATCTGAACAACACGAGTGCCCTTAATGATGCTGGGATAGAACAGAGTTATTGTAGCAGAACAGAACATCTTTAAATTCCCAAGGAGACAGCCTGGTTGACTCCCGAAGTAAATAACATTGAGGACCGTTTAGTGTTGTAGACAAAAAAAAATCTAGCGCTTATCATGCCGACTGTGTTTCACATGCATGGATGCTCAATAGCACAAGTTTGAGATAAATTTGCATACTAATTGGACACACGCCTTTGATAAAGCCATAAGACTATGGAGAAGAATTGGGAGGGAAATCATTATTAAGATATCTTATTGATAAGCAAAACGCTGCCTTCAAGTCACACTATAATTAAAATAATTATTCAATTAAAAAAAATAATTATAACTTCGCATCTCTTTGCGCTTGAGAAAAGCCAAAAAAGAAAAAAAAGATTTTAATGTAATGATTCAAAGAAGAAAATTACACGCCTTCCTTCCCCTTCCCCTCCCCCCGCCAAAAAAAAACAAAAAACACCATGATTATATAAATCTAGAAATGCCTAAAAAAAAGTGTTATGATTTCGTCTCTCATAGCGACTGTGAAAACACAAATGTAAAAAGTAATTATCATCGCTAGCATCTACCGAGAGTAAAAACCCCTAACCAAACACAAAGCAAACGCGCTATGAAATATAATAGTACCATAGTGTTGTGAAGGCAAATAGGACAGAACCGCTATTTACATAAAAAAAAAAGATAATACTGCTGATAAAATCATTAAAAACAAAACAAACAAAAAAACTATGATAGAAACCCTTTCCTTTTCCTACCTTGCCCTCGAAGTCAATAAGGTGCTAAGACAAAAAGAAAGTAGTTACATCCGTTTTTCACTTAAGGATTTGAGGCCCGATTGCGACTCAGTGAATCGTTTACTTTTAATAGTTGTTGCCACAACATTAATTTGATCCAGTTTTATGCGCAATGACGCCAGAGTCATGCATCAAGTTGATTCAACTCGCATTTATCCAAAGGAAAATCAAAACCTTTGCAAAGTCTTTGAAATCGAGGTAAGAAATACCATACGCTGTGTTGTTGTTTTTTAATTTAAACACCTTTAACTTATTAACTTTTTTCTGTTAAATTAATTTTAACTGTATAATAATACATGTACACCTATATGATATTTTCTTCTTAAATCGTGGTTCTTTCTTGTTCGCTATTCAAATCATGACTTTTCGTTATCGTCACATCCTCGTTAAAATATTGACATCTTTGTTATAAAATATTAATTTGCAAAAGACAAGAATGAATACTAAACTAAGGTGTCAATTAAATAAAGGAACAATCTTGCATTTTAAACAATAATGTCGACCAGTACCAATTTACATCTTTTCGCTTCATAACAGTTTCATTTGCTGTGAAAATCAAGCAAAGACCAGTTACATAGTTTAGTTTGTTGGCTTTTTGTTTCAGATGCACGCATCATGAGCAGGAAGTTTTACTTTGCTTTCTACGCTGCGTGTGTTTCTGACAATAATGAGAAATTTGGCTATCCATTGCCGGCAGGTTCGATACAAGAAAACCTTAAAATGTTATCTATTTCGTATATGCCAGGCCTAGGCGTCTAGAATAATCATAAAGTGTCCAACCACATGTATGTCCAGCGTTTCTTAATGTTGCCGATTCCTATTTCTACCCAGCCCCACACCTTACTTGCGTAGACATGGCCACTTTCATCATTAGAAAGACATGGAAAAAGATTGGTCTGACATTGGCAGTGAAGACAGCTCGTCTTAGTGATGATGAGATCCGCTAACCAAACTCGAAACGCTACAGGAACAAAATCAATTCGAAAGGATCCCTGCTGGTGATACATCTGAGTCTGAGACTGGTTGTATGATTTATGACGATAGCTATGCTGATTCAGATTACCTTCCACTCAAAAAAAAAAAGGGTCAGTTGGCTAGATATTGCTTTAAGAAAGGGAGATTACTCTTTGAACGAAAACTTACTGCAACATTCCAGTGTGGAAAAAAAGTCAAAATCAAGTTTTCTTCCAACGGACTCCGAAGCGTCGACAAGCAAGTGTGAAAGAAACCTACACATTAATCAATAATTATGTTTAAAACGACGATGAAAAAACACTTGGTGAAGCACTTGTTGGACAAACAACAAGCCATACACAAGTCAATGAAGTGAGTGCAAACATCATGCCTTTTAACACCAACTCTGTAGATATTTCAGCGCAGGAAACAAGAGGTGACTGTAGAACATGAAGTAATGACACAGAACGAGCCTAACATTCAACAACCTAAAGGACAAAATGTTTCGGAGACCAAATTGAAAGAGGAGAAAACGCCGTTATCTTAAGGGAGTAGTAAACACGCTGGTAATAGAGGCTGCGATTAAAAACAATTGCAACAAAAAAGGTTCCGATTGCGTCAACAACAACAACAACAAAAAAAAAAACAAAAAAAAACCCGACATAAATCGACACTTATGGGATCAAGACTGAACTGAACAAAAAAAAGTTCAGCCGTGAGGTATCGGTAAAAGACAGAAGGAGCAGATAGCGAAACAGCTTGTGCCACTTATGCCCTATAATCGCAGGGCCTTCTGGTAAAAATATCCGCAGAAGCACAAAAAGCGGTGATTTATGCCAAGAAACTTTGCAACCCCTATTGAATACAGTATCGGTACCAATACAATAATGAACTTTGATTTTTAACAAAGTGACCTAGATCATTCTAAAAAAAGATTCCTTGTGATGATTTTCACATTTTCTGTTGTTTTTTTTTTCTTTCAGAATTTATAATAAGAATTTTACTACTCACTCCTGGGCACTACAAAGTTAATGACAGTTCTTTTTTTCTCACAGCTGTATTCTTCATAGGGCCTGGGCTTAATGACAATTTTTTTGTTTCTGCGATACCAGTCCCAACTCTTTCAGATATCAGCAAATAGATATCTATTAATTGACAAATAAATGTTAAATTTTTGACGCTATAACGACATACGCACTTATATTGCATTTGGTTTATATGAAAAACTGTTTATCTTTGAGTTCTTTGAATTATTATTTTATGTTTAAATCGAGAAAGAATAACATTGTCTCTAATTTCATCACAGATTGACCGTTAAAGTTAAATAATAAACACTCATTTTGGTACCAGAATTTTTTAGTTTTGCTTCATTTGAATAGAAATATTGCTCATCTATTCAATTTTTCAGTCGTTTCGTAAGTAAATTTTGTTTTCAAAGGACAAAATACTTGTTATTACAGGTGTAAATATAGTTATGCATTATCATTGTCCTATTGATTGCTTCAAGATGTTTTTATTCTTGATAATTGTGAAATGTACGTTACAAAGTGTACTTGTTATTCTTAATTGGCCTATATGCAAGGTCATGTGACTTCTAGGCAATGTCATCATTCTAGTCTTATGGCAGAAAAACGATTGTAGCCACATACGATTATTCGTTATAAGTATAAGCATATGCCATATACTTTTTTGCCATAAACCACAGATAGATTTCTGTTCACGTACCTTGTAATATAAAAAAATTTGGCTTCTGTTGTCATTCTTTTGAGGATAATCGACATAAAATTGATATGAAAAACGAAAGCAAAAGTGTCCTATAAAACTGCAACCATGTTTTACCTAAGCAATAACGAGCACGAGTGTTTCGCCGATTTTCAGTTTTTTTTTGGCTCTCCTGAAAAATTTGGTTTCTTGCATATGCGGGTTTTTGGCGTAAGACGTTAGCCTTATTAACCTTAAAAATAATATTAAACGCAAAACAGTTCTGAAAAGGATGAAGCTATTCCGAAAGATCTGAACATAGACATGTCTTAGATGATACAGTTGATATTCTTTTTTTTTTCCCATGAGAATTACCCTTCGACTTTGTTTTATTCCAGGAGATTAGAGTAGGCTTCCAACTTTGCAGTAAGTGTATATCTACGTTGTTGTTTTCCATACCGGTCCACTTATCAATCTGTGATCGAGATGCTGCGTCAGATAAACATGTTCTCCATAACGGCTTATCATGATTATTTTTTGTCCTATACGCATTCACTAAATGTAATATCTTTGACGCTTTACATTCAGAAATCTTTCTGAACGCCCTTGCAAGCGCAAAGACAGGAGACAGGACACCAGGATTCTCAGGTCAAGGTTTGAACCTTGACTATCTGCAGTAAAGTCCAATGCTCTATTGACCCAGTTGTGTGTGTGTGTGTCAGAGAAGAAATATATATTATATGCGATACAATGAAAAGCGTTACAGAGCTAAGACTACAACAAGGCAACTTGTACAAAGTTTTGACATATAACAAAATGTAACTGATATTACTAGTAGATTTAGCTAAATGTAAAAAAGTTGATCTCTTCTCAATTTTAGGAACAAAATAAACCATTTGTGGTTTAAGTTCGTTTCCGGGTTTTTTTTTGGTTTTTTAAAATCATATTGTGCATTTATATTGCGGTGACTGCGGCTTAACAATCCATTCCAGCTCGGTTAAACCTGAGTGAGAATCTGAGAAGCAACAATTTACAGTCTTCTTCGTTCGATTAAATGTGCAGTCCTCCCCTTCCTACGTTCTTTTACCATCGCATGCTTTCACTCCTTCATTTCTCCATTTTGGAAACGTTCCATGCCAACCACAATGACAATAAATCCTGCTTTTTTCCTTACAAAATCAGCTTCATTTCTCTTGTCATAGTAGTTTGGTCTGTTTGTCTATTTCTCTTCATTCCTTTTCTACCCATACCTCCATCTGTCTTTGCTTCTCTCTCTGTCTTTCTGCCTCTATCTCTGTCTCTGTCTCTGTCTCTCTCTCTGTCTCTCTCTCTGTCTGTCTGTCTGTCTGTCTCTGTCTCTGTCTCTCTCTCTCTCTCTCTCTCTCTCTCTCTCTCTCTTTCCCCCCTCTCTCTCTCTCTGTCTCTCTCTCTGACTGTCTCTCTCTGTCTCTCTCTCTGTCTCTCTCTCTGTCTCTCTCTCTGTCTCTCTCTGTCATTCTATCTGTCTGTCTGTCTGTCTGTCTGTCTCTCTCTCTCTCTCTCTCTCTCTCTCTCTCTCTCTCTCTCTCTCTCTCTCTCTGTTTAGCGGTTATCTTTCATTCTGTATCTGTCCGACTTTCACGCTGAGAGTACTTTGTACCACTTCATTTAAAAACTAAAAACAAAACAACAGTCAAAAAAAAAAAAAAAACCCTCACCTCTCCAAATTTTCAGCATTAGGCCTAAGCCTCTCATCACCCGACAGGTCTCCCCGGTGCAAACCAATTGTCTCCGACTCCACTGGCTAGTCTCTCGCCCGAGAGTGCTCTTTCTCCACGGTGCACCAAAGTCCGCTTCACTCCATAGGGGGCGCTGTAGACAAGAGTTATAACCCGACAGCCATTTGAATGCTGCCGCCACCGCTGCCGCCACAAATTGTTTTGTGTCTTTTCACAAACTAACCGGAATGTCCATTATACAAACATTGTCAATAACCGGATATTATTAATTTCATACTAAGCAGAATCGAACAAGTTCATGAGAAATATCCCGGAGTTGGGCAACATCTATGTGCGATCTATATATTTACATTTTTTTTTAATTGTATGAATCTGTCAATTCCTTCAAAATCATTTATTTTATGAAAGGCAGTATCTGTTGCTTCTTGACAATGTTTTCATGGCCGTGATCCATATTGACTGGAACGTTGTTTATTTGTAATATCGATACACCGATTTGTTATAATGGTGACACAGTAGGCTAAAGGTGATGGCGGTAGAAAGCTTTTGAGGCATCTCGGATTGTCGGTGGAGAAATTTATGAACAATGTCCATTTATCTGTCTGAATGCTAAACAATGTCCACTGATCTGTTTGTTTGCTGAACAATGTCCACTTATCTGTCTGATTGTTGAACAATGTCCACTTATCTGTCTGAATACTGAACAATGTCAACTTATCTGTCTGAATGGTGGACAATATCCACTTATCTGTCTGAATGCTGAACGATGCCAACATATCTGTCTGAATGCTGGACAATATCCAGTTATCTGTCTGAATGCTGAACGATGTCCACTCATCTCACTGAATGCTGAGTGTCAAGGGACCGCGCAGATTAGCTTCGATTTCTTAAAATAGACCTTTTATGAACATCTTTGAGTTGTTTTTTTTTTTATCAGTGCAAGGATAATAATATCTTATATACTTACCGTTTCTCCCCTTCGGTGAGCCAAAATTCATAAATCTGTTTGAAATTAATGCTATGGATAAGGATTTCGTGACTTCGCCAATTAGAACTGATCCCATTTAGCCAGACGTACCGATTTCAAGCACTTTTTGTGTTGAACAACTACAGTAGTGGAAAGTCAGCTCAAGCTCGTACATAAATAATTCCCTAAATTCTTCTGTCGAAATTGCTGAAGATGGGGAAAAAATAGAGAGGAAACGAAAGAAGTGGGGTAAAAGGCCTCGGACAGACTGTCTGCCGCTTGCAATTTCAAACACTTAATTGGGGATTTTGTAGGCTATTTGAGTAAGGTGAGGGAAAATAAGAAGGAAAAGATAATAAATACTGTAATAAAGACAGTCGTTGGGTCCTAAGTGCTCTATTATTATTATTTTTATTATTTTTTTTTTTTTTGGCAAAAGATGTTCAACTTTGAAAAAAACAACAAAAAATACTGTACTTTTAATATCGACAGTAAAATAAACAATGAAGGAACTTCAAATCTGTTGACTCAGCATTATACTCTTGCAATCTTTTCACTTAAACATTATAATAAAGGCCATAATTTCGCCCACATCGCAAAGATAATCACTCATTTCTGATGGATGTAGCATTTCCACAGATTATTCATTTTGTGTATCTCAACTTCCTGTGGATATTTTTGGAGTTTTGAAAGTAATGCAATGTATTCCATAAACTTATACTAACAGGTACACTGTATGACCCCTCACCCCACACACTAGCCAAAAAAAAAAAAAAAAAATACCAACATCATAATTTAGAAATGGAAAACGGGTCACCTGTGGAGTCCTAATATAAATCGTGGTTGTGGAGGGTAAAAAGACCATAGAAAATTTTTGAAAACGGTAAAAGGGAATTAAGAATACTGAATGCGTTTTCTTAAAATGTCTTTCTTTATCTTGCGATCTTTTATAGATCTACAGTTGTAATTGATTTAAATGCCGAGAATGATAGAGATATTTTTCCATGTGCTGGAGAAATAACTTTTTATATTTTTATTTACATTTTTTTGTCTTTGTTTGTTTTAATTTCCATCACCCTTTCTCTCTCGGGGAAAAAAAAAAAAAAAAACGATACATAATTCATGTAGCCTGCACTTCAAGTGACTACGGCTTTTTTTTATTTTGACTCAAAAGCTATGAAATCAAAATACATTGCATATTCACACTTTTATGTTCATAATAATTATTCGTGTTGAAAATTGGTCATTTTTGTTCTTTCATTTGGCTCCCTCGACTTGTTTGTTATGCGCAATAATGTCATCAAAACAAGCGATTCACCAACCTCTGTCATCACACAAGAAAGCTCCCAGACTCTTCGGTCGCTTTTCGGGTAAGGTTTTGATAATTCTGTGGTCAGTGATATTCGTGGCAGGGTTGTAATAAGAATAGTAAACTAATTTTGTACAATCCAAACCTATTTACAGGTTTTAAAACAAAATGCAGTATCATGTAGGTTTAAATAATTGCGCGACTAAAAATTCCCACGAGGCAGTGCATTTTCATGCTCGTAATGTAAAATTCACAGCTTTCTAAATAAATAAGTGTGTAAAAGGATCTAAAAACAGATAGCGGAAGTGCAGAATTACTTGATTTTTGTTTTTATTCGCCTCTCTGTCCATTTTTAATCAAAACCAGATAGTGCATTATTATAGATTTATATAGAGCATCTTCATGCTTTTGATCGGAAACATTAATATGTGGACTGATGGGGATTTTTTTTCTTTTACTTTTTTTTTTTACGCAATATCCAGAGCATTTGTGTCTTGCTCTTAATTATTATTCATTGTAGAACGAGAATCCTGCTCTTACAAATAAACTGACCGACGTGTTGCACGAAGACAATGAATTAAGTAACCTGCGAGCTGTAGACTTGTAAATGCTGGAATATTTTTGGGTCTTTCAAGACGAATGATTTTACTGATTTGGTATAGCGAAAATGACTTGTGGAATAAGAAATATAATGTTTTTTGTTGTTTTTTTTAGATATATAATTATGACCTGTTTTATTACCCCCCTGAGAGTAATTACCGAAGATAATTTTGGAAGGCATATTAAAATTTTTGTTGATGTTTTTGTTGTTGTTTTGTTGATGATGTTGTCGATGCTACTGTTTGCATGATTAATCTATATTTATATTTAATCACCTCCATGTTTAAACGTCTCGCATTCAAGGATATGGCGTCTTAGCTTATTGTCTTACGATGTTCTTTTAAATTTTTCTGTAAAAAGAATTTTACATATTTTTGAACTTTGCGAATATATAAAGTTGACGTAAATAAAGAAAAATTTATATTGATTCAAAGATTGGCTGATTATTGAAAATACTTATATCAAAGTTCGTTAAAACAGGACACTGCTGGGGAGGCCATAATTATAATTAAGCTAGTAGATCATTAGACTGGTCGCTCTGTATCTAAAAATTGGCGTTGCATCTCATCTAACCAACGCTATTCTTGTCTAATCGGAAACCATAGTCTCCTGACAATATACAAGAATTACTTTTTTTTTTTTTTTTTTTTTTTTTTGGGGGGGGGGGGGGGTTTTAGGAGGTGCAAAAGTAATCAGAGAATCTGGACGTGCACAGATTGAAAAACAAAATAATGCAAAGGAGAGAAGTGCGAAACAGCAACGACACCAATCTTTCCGTTCAGCCATGCACATCATACTTGTCACGCAACAAATTGTAATGCAACAAAATTACGCTGAAAGGGCAAAAAGGTAATCTACAACTAGGTCTGAAAAATCAGACGTTAACGTTGATTGTATAGCATAACACAAGCCAAAAGCATCACTTTCCTATAAATGTAAAGTCTTTTCATGTTAATAGTTACAGGCCCAAGTCTCATTTTGTCGACAGGATGGCAATATTGTGAATTTTTTTACCCGTGACCAGTGCTCTTAAAGTGTAAAAACTTTACAATGCATCTGAGCTCGATCTAAGTATATTGGCTTTTATTTATAATTTAGAAAAAAATAGAAAGAAAACAAAAACTTGCGCTGCTGTTTAGAAAAAGAAAGCTGACTGGGATTGAAATCAAATTAGAATAAAAGAGACATTAATATATGAAAATATTCCGTCTTCGTATTGAAAAAAATACAGGCAATATAATTTATAAAAAAAAAATGCATTAGGGGCAAGAAGAAAATTATATAATGTTGCTTTTAAGAGTAATTTTGAGGATTTTAGTTCGGCCAATAATGATACGGTGTTCTGATTTTTAGATCACAATTCTAAAACGTGCATGGAAGAATACAAATAATGTTGATTTTTGTCTGCTCTTTGAAAATTTCGCCAATGATATATACTTGTGACACTTATGTACTGGTCCTGAAATTTCAAATACTCAAATTAAGCTTTTATCATTTTCTTTTAATTCTATTTTAAAGGTCTAATTTGAATCGTAACTCAAACTAGGATATTGAACTTCCTCCAAACTATCAGGCATTTTGTAATAAAGCCTATGAAAAACTTATGAGACGAAAAACAAAGGGAAACACGCTGGGAATTATGGGAACAAAACCGGATACTCCGGTAACCCTTGGCAACGTAACGTAAAGGATGCCTGGGAAAAATTGACGGGCGTAAAACTTACACACTGCAAAATTTCCACACCAAAGCTTTCGATTTTACGAACTTTCAAGGCACTAAATTACACATCAACACTGCTGACGACTGGCGGACCTTTTTTTTAGGATTATCGTCTGTTGCCATCAACCCCGACCCTCTTTGTTAACAGGGAATTCATGCCCTATTGTCCTTACCTCTTTTTTAAGGGTTCCTTTCGAAATTATCTTCGCTTTCACACTTCCTGTCCATAAACCTAAACCCGTGCTGAGAGAGAGAGAGAGAGAGAGAGAGAGAGAGAGAGAGAGAGAGAGAGAGAGAGAGAGAGAGAGAGAGAGAGAGAGAGAGAGAGAGAGAGTTTCACGCCCTCGATATAAAATTTTTGGTCCTGATTCACATAAATCTCTCGTCTAGGCGTAAAAGTAAGCTAATTCCCAGCCCGTTGAATTAAAATCAGCGGTCAAGTAGGAGCTGAGACTCTCGGAGAAAAAGTAAGGGTAGCCGTACACAAAGCTGCAGTGTGAAGGAAATGCTATTTCACAAAGAGTTATGTCCCTTCGTTGAAAGGCGTGTGCTTTATTCAACAATCAAAGGCACTTTGAAAATCTAAGCAGAACTTAATAATTTTGTTGTAAATGTTTCCTCATGTATTCATTTTAATTTTCATGTTTTCCCATTATTTTTTTTTTTTTTACGTCAATCATAATGTGCATTCGCTTGAAATGCTAACAACGACTTAAAGTACAGCTCATGACTTTAAACCAGGTAGCATAACTCTTTGTGAAATGGCACTTCCTATAGAGTTTTACTGCGGAGCTCTTGCTTTTCCTTTTTTAAGCAGATTACACCAATTTCAGGTAGAGTCAAGGTCACGTTGTCTTCAATGAATAACGAAACTGTAAAAAATAATTATTATAACGTCTTCGCAAGAATTAGTAAGGTCAGAAAACTCCCTAAAATAATAGTTCGTTACGTTGGTCAGGCACAGGACTGAGTGGGCATGGGTTACGATGGAAAAGAGAAAATTAGTCATAACACTGGAAAACAGGTAATAACATTCTGTACTTTCTTAGCTTGTTTCAAGATCCTTCTAAACTCTCATTCTATGGCTATCATGTGGTTTCAAAAAGTTCTGAAAGGTACAATGCCTCGTGGGGAAGTTTTATCAGCCGTTTGTTTTTATAACCTACATTATGGTGAGCGTTGTTACGATCTATAAATAGATTGTATTTCTTCAAAGTTAGATTTCCGTTTTACATATGAATGAAATTACGGAAATATCCGAATAGATTCAATCCTTTCTCTTCACGAAATCAAAGTTAATCACGTAGGGTTGACGATGATGCACTAAAACTATTCTCATTTTATTGTTTAAAAAGGAAAAAAAAAAAAAAAAGAAAAAAAAGCGCAAATTCTTATTTTCAGATGTACATCTAAATCGATTTGAAAAAGTCACACTATCCAGATCTTGAAATTCCATTGTGTATATTCCATAGTCAATAAACCTTCCTTTTTGAAATAAAATAACTTGTGGTTTCGTCACGCCAATAAAATCATGATAGATCTGGAATTAATTTTATAGATCCAGACATCTTAGTAATACGACAGTGTTACCATAGAGTGTAAAATGAGGAGAGATTTTGAGGGGAATTTTGGCGTATATAGGTCAAAGCAATAGAGGCGGTAGCTTTCCCTCTTAGTAAAAACGATGTATGTTCATTCTTCTACCGCCCGTTTCTCAAACTAAACTCCCTGAGCGCGCGTCACGCAATCCACCTGTAGCAATACCACAGGAGGCTCGACTCGTAAAACGTCTCTCTAAATCTAGATTCTCTGATATTAATTCTCTCTATGAGCAACTGCAGCAATTTTCATTTACTCAGTAATCAATGCACCCATTAATCTTTACATAAATCTGCTTCGAAATGAGCACCCAAGTAACTGTTGCTCTAGGCAGTTTTCAACAAGCATCGCCAGTTAATTTTGTAAAAATCTAAATCTATGTATAGATCCTTCCGTTTATTATAATGTAGGTTAAAACACATGAGCAGCTTTAAATTTCCCACAAGGCAGTGCATCTTTAGGCACTTTTTGTGGGAAATTCATATCTTTCTAATAAGCATTTAAACACAAATATATATATATATAAGGGGAGTTCAATTTTAAAGGATTTCCCAGGTTTAGTTTGTTTGATTAGGACAAATTTTGTCCCCTCTGTTTTCCGAGCAACCTTGAAAGTGGAAAACCAGAATATATAAATCTTTGACTCGTTTTTTTTTTTGTCCTAGTAATTTAAACTCTTCAAAGAAATTTGCACCAAAATAAACTACTCCCCCACCTCTTTCTTATTCCCCTTCAAAGCGGAAAGACCAACTTTATGTAGGTGATGATAATTACACTGTAGACTCCTTGTATAGTAGTGTAGATAATGACCACCCACACTTTCAGCTGATCTTATTGTCGTAAAAATCGATTTCGCGTTTCTTTAAAACAATGACCGCCCATTTAAATACACCTGGGTGGAAAAAACCATTGGCTCATGAATTATGCTTTCATATTGAATAGTTTGCGCCGTTATCAGATAACCCCGAAGCAAATGAATCAACATTATTTACTTCTTTTTTTAGGAAAAAGGGGGGGGGGGGGGGAGAAGCTTTATGTGAAGACGAAAAACAAGGCTATATAGACATTGGTGAGGCCCATGCGGATTTCATATAAAAAAAAAGGTTTCGCTTATCAAAATCTCAAAGTAAGAGAGGCAAAGTTAGCTTACGTCCTAATAAGAATCTATCTGATAACTCTGGAGAATGATGTTGCAATCAAAGCACACGGTGTATGAGCGTGATATAGCAATATTTTGGGTCAACTTCCCAAGATGCTTAGATAGTAATCATAAGATTCAGAAAAAAGACAAAGAGAAGACACTTTTATCGGCTAGAGCCAGCAAGTGGCTTCCAATCTGGATCTAGATCTAGATCTAGACCAGTTCTGGGTGTCGTTTTTGGTTTAGTGCGCATCAACCGTAAAGATTTTTGGCTCAGTAATGACAATTTTTTTTTAGGGGCAGGCGAATGTAAAGTGCATATAAAACAATAAAAAATGATGTACTTTGGATCTGTCGTTTTCATAACAGCTTACGTGACTTCGCCGCACTCGTCTTGTCGAACGTAGAACACAGCATATGATTGAGCCGAGGTGCTCAGAAAAGTCAATGACAATCCTAATGCTCTTCGAAATTCCTGCTCAATAACAATTATAATTCTGCTTAAACATGAAATGAGAGCAATCGTTATCATGTTACTCTCCCTTACCATCGTTTAGTTACTGGTTCTAAGCAATGTACAGTTTATAACCTAAAAAAAAATTAAAGATTTTAAAAGTTGATAAAAAAAAGCACACACACACACACACACACACACATCCCCTCTTCCATTAGAAAGATTGCCTCAAAGATATTGAAAAGAAGTGATGATAACAAAAGTCTTGCCTTTTTTTAGGACGTATTGTAAAACGCATCACTTGTTATAGTATATGGCGGCGGTTCCAGAGGTGGCAAATTTAACAACTGATATTGTTCTTGAATTGTTATTTTAGAACCGGCAAACACATCCTACTTATTCTTTCTTTCATCCAGTGGCTGTTAGACTTAAAAATTAAATTTTTATCTCGAGCAAAGTGCTCTTACCACGGTACGGCTTGAGATTTACTCAAAGACATTTATTATTATTATTATTATTATTATTATTATTATTATTATTATTATTATTATTATTATTATTATTATTATTATTATTATTATTATTATTATTATTATTATTATTATTATTATTATTATTATTATTATTATTATTATTATTATTATTATTATTATTACTACTACTACTACTACTACTACTACTACTACTACTACTACTACTACTACTACTACTACTACTACTACTACTACTACTACTACTACTACTACTACTATTATTATTATTATTATTATTATTATTATTATTATTATTATTATTACTTTGACCTATATTTCGTAGGTATATATCATCAGGAGGATTATGGAAAGACCAAGGCTGAGGCCTTTCTAAATAAACGCCGAGTAGCCGAAATAAACAAACCTATGCATTAAGTATCATAATGGGCTGTATCGTTTAATTAGTTGCCACAGTTAGGGCAGTTAAACATTGTTGTAGAGTGGGCTGAATGGTGGGCTGAACAAAAACTGCCGACTGGGCATTATTCTTTCCAAACTATGCAAACAAGTTAAGTGAAATAGATCATTGTAATAACCCTTAAGATTTTTTTTTACTTCGGTGACTTGGTCTGTACTTCGTGTCATACATCCGACTTTAAGTACTGCTACTCCTAACAAGCATGGCTGTACTAAATGTTAAAAAAGGCAAGTCTTTAAAAAATCAATAGCAAAATTGGGCGATGTTAACGGGCAATCATATATATAGGAATGCCAACTCTCAGAGCAGTAAGGAGAAACAAAAGTTATGTTGTCACTAACCTCATCTCTAAGAGAGCATAAGTAATAATAATAATAATAATAATAATAATGAAGTTATTTCCTCTTCCTACTTGTAGGCTCGAAGCTCTTTACAATAGTCTATTTACAAACGTTTAACATAGTGACACTAGTCTATAGTCTAAAACCTAGTCCATTAACAATTCAAACAAACAGAAGAGGAAAAAATAAATAAGTTACATGTACAAAGAAAATAAGAAAAGACATTGACAATAAGACAAGTTTCTTAGACTTATTAAGGTCTTCATGTGCAGTAAACAAATGGGTTTTCAATAGGGTCTTAAACTGACTTATAGAACTCGCCTCCCTGATGGAAAGGGGAAGGGCATTCCAGACAACTAGTACACATTGTACAAATGCTCTATGGCCGTCTTTTCTTGATGGTTTGCATGGAACTGACAGCAAAGCTTTGTTACCTGATCGTAAGCTACGAGTGGGGACGTACATACCAACAAGATCTACAAGATAATTAGGGGCATAGCCGTGAACACATTTGAAGCATAAGACAGCAATCTTATATTTTATCCTAGTTTGTACAGGAAGCCAGTGTAAATGCCTAAACATGGGTGTTAAGTGATCTCTTTTACGTTTTTTCAAAATGAGACGAGCAGCGTTGTTCTGAATCAATTGAAGCCTCTTTAGTGTGTCCATGGGTAAGCCATATAGTAAGGAATTACAGTAGTCTAGTCTTGATAGAATGAAAGAGGACACAAGAGTTTTCACAGCCCCTTCATTTAAAAAAGATCTAATCTGTTTAATTCTGCGTAGCTCTAAGAACATAATTTGGGCCAAATGATTGATATGAGGGGTCATTGACAACTTTGAATCAAAATAAACACCAAGATTTTTAGCTTTTGAAGAGAACAGTATCTGATCACTATCAATGTACATGTGGTCAACAACATATGGAAAAGCTTTTCTATCAGTGCTACATGCTAGAAGCTCTGTTTTGTCTTCATTCATCTTAAGTTTGTTAACAATCATCCAATTTTTAACATGTGATATACAACTCTCAAATTTCTTTACTAAGGTAGTAAAGTTTTCTGGACGAGAAGAGGAGTACACTTGGGTGTCGTCAGCGTACATGTGATAACATAAATCAAAACTTTGAATTAGTGTGCCTAATGGTTTTGTATATATGGTGTAGAGGACAGGTCCTAATACAGATCCTTGGGGAACTCCATAGTTAAGGTCAAATACAGGAGAAGTTAGGTTGTTTATCATTATACACTGAGTACGCCCACTGACATAAGACGAAAACCACTTTAAGACAACCCCTGATAATCCAAACGTTTTAGACAATCTTTCTAACAAAATACTGTGATCAATTGTGTCAAATGCTGCGCTTAGGTCTAACAAAGCAAGAATAGATGTATGGCCTTTGTCTGCAGCACATATGAGGTCATTTTGAACTTTTAGAAGAGCAGTTTCTGTGTTGTGAAATTCTCTATATGCAGACTGAAAGTTATCTAAAAGGTTGTTCTTTGTCAAGTGTTTTTTCAATTGCAAAAGGACCACTTTTTCTAAAATCTTGGAAAGGAAAGGGAGATTTGACACAGGTCTAAAATTGCTCAGCTCTTCAGGGGATAAATTTGGCTTTTTTAACAGAGGTAAAACGACAGCATGTTTGAATGAGACCGGCACTATCCCAGAAAGAAGAGACTGATTTATCATGGCAGTTATTGGCTCAATAAGGTGTTCAAGGTGGATAACTAACAATGGTGTGGGGATGGGATCTAAACAGCAAGATTTGGGTGGTGACGCCTTAATGATTTTCATAACAACTTCTTTTGTGACAGGTTCAAACATCATCATACAATCTCCATCAAAACAATCAAAAGAGGGAAGGGAAGAGGATGCAGCATCCATGGGTTTCCTAATTTTTGCAATCTTTTCAATGAAGAAATTACCAAATCTCTCAGCAAGTTTGTCTGCTGGAATTGTTTTAGGAATAGAACCCTGGCTGTTACCTCCTTTTCCAGACAATGTGTTTGTAACATTATAAAGAGCTTTAGATGTGAGACACTCCTCTATCTTATGGCAATAGTAATATTTCTTTGCTGTTTCGATGGCATTTTTCAATTTTCTATTTAAGTCTCTATAAATGTCTCTATGGACACACAAGCTTGTTGAGTGCCACTTTCTTTGTGCTCTCCTTCGTTCAGTTTTCAAGTTCTTGATGTGTGATGTCATCCAAGGTGCGGATGGCCGATCGGTAACTATACGGGTCTTTAATGGGGCGTAGATGTCCAGCAATTCTTTCAATTTTCTGTTGTAAATGTCTACTAGGTTCTTGTTATAGTCCTTTTTCATCTCTTCCGCTACACCCTGAATGGCTGTACCGAGTTTTTGATTGTCAATGTTCTTATTCCTGCATGTGATTGTGCGTTTCACTGGTTTAGGTTTGCAAAAGGGCAGATCGAAAACAATTACTTTATGGTCTGATATACATTTGTCCATAACCTGCAGATTGCTGATGAGGCTAATATCAGGAGTGACTACCCAGTCAAGAATATGGTTTTTCTTTTGTGTAGGTAAGTTCACAACTTGTGTTAAGAGGTGGGTTCGTAGTATGTCTCTCATTTGACAAACATAGGTCTCAGTTTGTCAAAGTGTAGATTGAAATCTCCAATAATAATGGGAAGGTGGACATTTAGTGAGAATTCATCCAAGAAAGTCAAGCTTCATTTCTAAAGAATCTAAATATTATCGATCTTCTAATGGCAGGAGGTCGTCGATAGCTGTTAGGTAATATTCTATTATTCGAAGGGATCTTCTTAGTGGTTAGAGTTCCAAACCGTTGGAACGTGAGATTAGAGCCTCATCATTACTGTGCATCCTTATCTTACGGGGACTAGAGTTTGATATGCAAAAAAATGACGGGCTATATCAACAAACAAACAAGCAGATCTGCTCGAGGAAGAATGACCTCAGTGTTTGTACAAAAAAAAGGAAAAAAAAAATTTGAAAGGACTTTGTTATAATTATTATCTTGATAAAATCATACTTACCATCGTGAGAAATACATTCATTATATATTGCTCACTACTTGAGAATGACAGTACTGTTGCGACAAATCACAGTGGTTGAAAATTTGTCTCCATTTTACTCCTTAAACTGTTGAAAACCAACTTTGTCCTTACTTCCTCTATATCTCTATAACTATGAGCCCTTGCAGCTTCCTCTTCTAAATACCAGCTACCATCACCCAATGAAATCACTCGTAGCCTTCCACAGAGCCTCTTTTAGAATTATCACTCGCGCCGGGGTCTGGACTAGCAGAAATGTTTTAGACGCTTGTTAGAAGCTAGTCATGAAGAGCAAAACTTTGTATAATAACATTTAAATGTTTATTCGCAATGAAACTAGAATCGTCCTTTTTTTTTTTTAATCTTTTGGACGAAATGCACAAAAACCATTTACAACAAAGGAATGTATACAACAATGTTAATAAAGTACAGCAGAATGCAGGACAGTCTGTTACGTAAATAGATACCCCGGATCATGGACATCTTTAAAACTTAGTGGGTGATTTAGTTCTTGATTTGTCTTATTTATTATAGCTATAGAAACGGAATTTACCGATGGCGATTCGTTACGTTACATTAAGCTCAAAGGTGCAATGAGGCTCTTCTGCCACAGATGTGTATACTGTGCTAACATCTGCATGAAGTCCTTGAGTCTAGAGAAGCCCAAATGGTTTTATCTGCTTTATTATTCGATTTTATGCTGCATTTCATCACACTCGAGGTGAGTTAATATATATAATTTTCAAATAGATAATTACGAGGGTAAATGAATAAAATATTGAAAAGCTTCATAATTAAAAGAAAAAAGAAAAAAAAGGGTCAATTCATTTTTTCAACAAGCATGATAAAATTTATTCATGAAATATTTCATATTGTATACTTGCTATTTTTTTTTAAATCTCACCATCTCATGAATAAATCCAAGCAGCAAAATCACTAGGGCATTAAATTACGAATTCGTTAACTAATTCACAGGTTTCTTTTGTTAAGTGTTCAATGGAACTTTCCGCTCAATTCAACTTATGAATATACAATCATGAGGATACCCCTTTCCAACGAACAGTTGGGGAAGCTATTTACGTTGAAGAATAGCAAACTGTATCACAATAACTATTTTTCATCTCCTCCATAAGCATTCATCTGACAGGTTTGAAGCGTACTCGACATTCAGTTGAGGCATTTATATTCCTGTCACATGTCGCCTAGAAGACAATAATTCTGTTATAAATGGAGCAGAAATCTGAAACAAAAAAAAAAGTAAACCATAATTATTTGAACACTTTTTCACGCAGTTTTCGTTTAGTCTGTGGACCAAGATCAGCGCCTGAGGCTGTCATGATCTACTGGAGATGCAATATATACGCAACCAGTCCTGGTGTTTTGAAAAAAAACTGGTCTCCAGTGAAAAGACAAACTAAAGAAGGAAGTTTTTATTCATGCCCTTTTTTTTTAGTTCAGCTCTTATGATCAACTGAAGCCGCTTCTTTTCTAGATATAATTATAATGAGTTTTTTGAGGTAATGATGCGGTAGGATTTTATTTTAAGATTTAAACAGTGAGCTTGTACAAGGAACTTACTTAGATGTAAAATTAAAAACAAAGTTGTGATTATTAACTACAGGATAAATTTTGTTTATTTCAAAGCCTACAGGTAAACAATAATGAATGAGTATTAACCTAAATTTTGTTATAGAGGCTAGTGACATATTTGGGAATACACTCAAAACAAATTTGTGATTTGTATGTGGATTTCTTCATAGCAAACCTTTATGGTTACACTGCTGTGGGTTCACTTCTTTGACAGTTTGAATAAAAGCTTTGAAAAAATGTTCAGAATTAACATTGAAGGCTAAGAATGTTGAGTTTGACTTTGTTTATCAAACATTTGTATTTGGTATGTAATATTTTGTATATAGATGGGTTGATTGATTTGT
>JAWDGP010007329.1:917500-990000 GCA_033675545.1 Elysia crispata
TAATGGCCTTGCGTAGTTAGGGCAGATGAAGCCTAGTTGTAATTACTGCTTTTTCTTTCTTTCTTTTTTTTTTTTTTTGGTTGTTTCGTAAATGCATTACATTAGACAAAATATGTCTTGTATTATTCTGTTTTCTATTATTATTATTATTATTATTATTATTTTTTTTTTTTTTTTTTTTTTTTTCTTTTTACATTTGGGGGTATATCTGATGATGCATCACGGGGAAATTAAAAAAAAAAAGTGAAAAAGAAATTAAGAACCGCGTTTCATTTCATGCTTACTGCTCTCCGCTTTTTATCATCTTTCTGCCAGGCACAATTTTGTGATCTATGGACATAATCACAGGCAGATGTGATCATAAAATGCCAATCCTCTGATTCATAAAGATGACTTAGAACAATAATGTTATGACTGATTTAAGTTAACATTAATTTACACTGGGAAAAGTTGAAATTAAAATTGAACAAAAGAGACCCTTTATGAGATTTCCACAGTGGCGAAGTGGCATCTAAAATTTAATGGAAAGGAATTTATTTAGCGAGCTTTTGGTTATTAACCTAATGTTTCAAAAAGAATAATTAGAATGGTTTGCACCTGAATTTCCAATAGAACCGGATATATTTCTTTCCTTACTGTAAGTTCTGGATAGACGAAGCGGTTTGCAGCTAGCTTGGGCTTTGTCGCTTTCAACAGTCGCTTTCTGCACGTTGCTAGCGATTTCTCATATAGAAAAGACCTCGAAACCAAGCAACTTTGACATGCGCATCACATATAAAATGTTGCTGTGCTAAACAAAATGTTGGAAATAAATGGCTGCCAAATGAGCATGGTTGATCCTGAGATTAATCAGGAGTTTTACAGACAATATTGTCGGCAGGACAAAAGCGACAACTATGTTTCGACAAAAATACAAAAGTTGCAATCCTCCAGAGTGACAGGCTATTACGATATCAGGTACTTGTTCATGTTTGACTCTAGACCTATATTTGTCGCTAGACTATCAACGATTAAAGATAAAGATCTAGATCTATCTAGATCTAGATCCAACTTTTGTTCATGTAGACTTGACACCCAGATTCCTGGCCTAATTTTAGATCGATATTTAGATCTATATCTTTGATTGATATGCTAGCAGCAAATTAGATCTAAAGTACAACACGAACCTGTTTCTGAGATTTGAAGGGCCCACCACGCACTGTCTGGGGTTGCAAATCCCTTTCTCGTCTTTAAATCGTCACATCATTTTTTAAATGGCAGCTTTGACACTGAAAGGCTTAATACTATTATTCATACTAAAGTGGCTATTAATAAATATAAACGGTCTTTTTGTAACACCCTCCATTGACACTACTGACCAGAAGGAACAACTTCACCCTAATCATAGAATTAACTACTGGAGATTTACTGGAGTGACTAGAAACTTGAGTTGATCAGTTTTCCTGCATGTTATTTACCAGTAAAACAACAAGCCCAATGCTACTATCTACAGCAGTAGCGGCAGTAGCAGTACAAGCAGTCGAAGCAGTCATAGTAATAGTATTTGCAGTAGCAGTCATGAAGAAGTAATAGTATTTGCAGTAGCAGTCATGAAGAAGTAATAGTATTTGCAGTAGCAGTCATGAAGAAGTAATAGTATTTGCAGTAGCAGTCATGAAGTAGTAATAGGAATAGCGGCAGCAGCAATAGTAGTAGAGGGAGCAGTAGTAGTATTGGTAGAGGGAGCAGTAGTAGTATTGGTAGAAGTAATAGTAGTAGTAGTAGTAGTAGTAGTAGTAGTAGTAGTAGTAGTAGTAGTAGTAGTAGTAGTAGTAGTAGTAGTAGTAGTAGTAGTAGTAGTAGCAGCAGCAGCAGCAGCAGTAGTAGTAGTAGTAGTAGTAGTAGTAGTAGTAGTAGTAGTAGTAGTAGTAGTAGTAGTAGTAGTAGTAGTGATAGTGGTAGTTGTTGTAGATGTAGTAACTGTAGTTGCAGTAGTTGTAGTTGTAATAATTGTAGTAGTAGTAGTAGTAGTAGTAGTAGTAGTAGTAGTAGTAGTAGTAGTAGTAGTAGTAGTAGTAGTAGTAGTAGTTGTAGTAGTAGTAGTAGTAGTAGTAGTAGTAGCAGCAGCAGCAGCAGCAGTAGTAGTAGTAGTAGTAGTAGTAGTAGTAGTAGTAGTAGTAGTAGTAGTAGTAGTAGTAGTAGTAGTAGTAGTAGTAGTAGTAGTAGTAGTAGTAGTAGTAGTAGTAGTAGTAGTAGTAGTTATGAGATTATTTCCAGAAAGGTTAGGTTGTAAATTTATTCAGATAGATATAGATTTGATCAATAAAAGAAAAACACCAGTCTAAATAATGAGTCCAATATTATTATTTGCAACAATTGATAGAAAACTCAAAATATATTTGTGGGAAATTAAGAAAGGTTAGGTAATCTTCAGCAAGCGACTCGCGAATTAAAGTGGTATTCATGTTTGTTCATCAGTTCTATGGTTTCAACCAGACACCCTTTTTTTTTAGCTTTACCTTTTTCATTTGTTGAGATACTTCTATGAGCAAATAAGACTTGTTCAGTCTAAATTCAGATCACTTGAGGACGCTATAGGCCTAGTTGTATTGATATTCAATCACCTTTGACCTACGACCACAAGATAAAAATATTTTTTGCGGCTTGCTGCAAATCGCTTCGTGTAGACATACCAATAAAATTGTAAGATGTGCTGCTCTCCACAAATCGCTAGCAACACAATATTCTCAATCGTGACGTCACAGCATTTTGTGGAGTTGTGTTGCTAGCTGCAAATCGCTTCGTCTAAACAGACCTTAAGAAACTACCACGTGCGATCGGGGATTTCAAAAAAAAAAATAAAATCATTCAACAATGTAAGAATCACCAAGGACATAATTTCAAATGTTCATTTTCAAATTCCATGACGGTCCCAAAAAATGACCAATGTGTTCTAACTTCAGTTTGTCTGGAGTTACAGCTCTTATGCGTTTGAAACTAAACTAATTAAATAACGTTTCTACTGTCCTCTGGGATTTTGCTAAGCGCGTGTAGTTGTTTGGATTCCCTGGTGCAGAAAGATTGGCGCGCCAAGGATGTTGCCACCGCAGACAGCTCTGAATGGACATAGCAGCAGGGACTCATGGCAACTACCACGGATTCTATGGTGTGCGCAAGGAACACAATGAATTGCCTCAAACTGGACGATGTGGTGCAAATTTTCTTGGGCTTTTGTCAGTGGTCTCTACATCGAATACATAGCTTCAAACTGAACGTAAATTTCATAATTCTAAATTAAGATCTCGATAAATTATAGGGGCCACAGTGTGGTGCCAATTTTCTTAGGAACCTAGATCTGCATCTTGATTACTAGTCTAAGACTAGGGGTCAAATTTCATTTGAGCTTTTGACTTAATATCGAGGCTATAAGTGATAATTATGTCATTTGACACGATAAGGCTGCCTCAGAAGTATTATACCCGTTAGACGAGCTAAGACCGAAAGGCAGTTATAATTTTTGCTCGACTGTGACGCTTGTACAAAATTTCCGCTGGGTGCCAAATAATTACACATCTTCTAACTTAAAGGATAACATTTCTTTTTATTTTGGTGTATGAGCCACGGATTAATTATATAATTCAGATTTACAGTTCCATTTACAAATACGTCACCAAACCCGTGCCGTGATCCAATTTTGTCCGCCATGACGTCTGACGACGTAAACAATATTATTGATTGGTTGCTGCGGTTAAACTTAGACATGCATGCGTAAACAATAAACTTGTCTCGAACGAGAAAACAAGTTAACTTTAAGCACGATTATAACGGGGTTTTTTTTTGTTCTAAATTTCTGACGCGAATTTATTAAAATTAAAAAAGGGAAAGAACTTATCAGATAATTTAAAGTAAAACAAACATCACCAAAAGCTACATCTAGGGAAATTTATAACTTGCTAACCATCTAGGGAGTCCCCGCAACTCTTTCGTTTCCTTTTTTCCTTTAGCCAATTGTAATAAGTTGTGCCTAAAGGATAAATAGCTATTCAAATCTCTCTCTCTCTCTCTCTCTCTCTCTCTCTCTCTCTCTCTCTCTCTCTCTCTCTCTCTCTCTCTCTCTCTCTCTCCATTTTCTTTCTTTCTTTACTGATTCTGTTAGAAGACTTTCATAATCAAATAGGAAACAGATGCTTGTCAATATGAGATGTTGGAAACCCTATAACCTTCATGGGTTTGTTGTCAAAATTTTCAGCCAAAAAGAAGTGACGGATTTTCGGATTCCGGACTTTTGCGGCCTCACACGAAGAGGCGATTTGTTATCCTGTTCGTTTATTATTCTGTGGTGTGATATGATCCAAGGCTGTCTTAACTGTGAAATAAATCAGATCTTTTTACTGATAGTAAAGTTCACAATTCTAAACCAAATCCAAAAAAAATTGAAAAGGTTCATTGACGAAAATTCAGGGAAGCTTTTAATATGCCTCTTCTTTTTTTCATATACGGTACTGATCCTAAAATACAAAATAAAAATAGATACTAGAAAAAAAAATAAAACGGAATAATTATTATGTAATCAAGTTGATGTAAATCAACATTACAAAAATATTGTGGACACCCAGATTTTACGTCAGAGCTTCTGTTACATAATTTCTTTTGAAAGCATAGAACTTGCAGAATAAAGCCAAGAGCGGTGGCACTTGGTTGAAGACTTCCAACTTACTTCAAAAATTAAATTTTGTTCTCCTTTCCCTCACAGCGACCAGCTGGTACAATCTTCCACCATTCCAATGGTATGTTCTGGTAAGAAAAATTCTGAGTAGAAGATACTGTAGAAAAAAAAAGAAAGGATTATAATTTTATCTTGGCCAATTAATCAAAGTCATATTTTATTCGCAAAATAGATAATCCATCGATGAATATAGCAACCAACATCATTCTGATAATTGTTCGCAATGTCATTTATATTATAAGAATGCGTGCAATTGATGCTCGATATATTTCCTTTCCTTGACTTACTTTGGAAACATTGAAGTAATAAAGGCAGGAATAAACCAACATTTTTTAAGACCAATAAATTATTTCTGCATACGTTTGTTTATTTCGTGGCACTGAAAACCATTTACAATACAACTAATAAATATCAAGTCCTGTAACTAAAAGATCTGTAAGATATTCATTAAAGAAGTAATATAAAAAATATTGTTTTATCGTCTCCCTATTATTATTTAAGTATTGGTGTGTATGGCTACTGTCCTTCTAATTTCTTTCTTTTTTTTTTTTTTTTTTGAATCATATGATTACATACTAGGAAATAAAAACCTCTTTAAAAGTTTTTAAACAAATTAATATCAAGGATAACCCACACCAATGAATAATAAAAGGATAATTATAGAATATGAACTGATAAAAGTATAGGACTTAGCATCATAATTATTCAAACTATTGAACAAATTCCAATACAAAAGGATGAAATTCTATAATTGGCTAATTTCGGTCTATTAGGAACTTGCATAATAACTGTTGTTGAGGTGTTTGGCTGAGTAGCCTTGCACTAACAGCCCTCCTTTGTGTTTTTTTTAGCTACTAGCATTACATTAATGGCCTCCTTAAGTAAGGTAAGATAACCATAATAAATTATTATAGTGGTATTTTAGCTGCTGGTCTTTACATTAAAAGCCCGTCTTATAGCAAGATGATAATATTGTAATGGTGCTGAGGCAACTAGACTTACATCAACAGCCCGCCTATGGTACAAAATATCAGTGCTGCTTGATCTAACAGCGTACAAGCTTTATGGAAAGATAATTATATTATACTGGCGTTTTAGCTTCTAGCCTTAATTTAAATGCCCATCTTATGGGAAGATAATTTCCTTTTAGCTACTAGTCTTACTTTTATTGCCCGCCTAGATAACAAGGTGTCTAGCGGCGCCAAATAGCTCATTCAGTGGCACCTTTGCGATGAAAATAAGGGAATTGGGCTCGATATCTGGCTTCGTTAGGGGTGTAACATGCAACTAAAGAACCAAACGGTTACCCAAACTAATGATGTCAGGCTATTGCAGCAGGCAAGGCAAATCTCCATAATAATTAATGTAGATTCCTTCCTGAAGCTTGTTAGACGTAAATCTTGGCTTAAAACAGGCAAAACTAAGATAGACACGATTTCAAACTGCAATCTCACTGAAAATGGCAATTTCTTTTTTCCTTTTTTTTCTTCTTCTCCTTTCTGACATTTAGTACTAGACAATATTATTATTATACGACCCGAGTAAAGCTGAAGATGTCTATTAGATCCACTTCGATAATCCGTAATTATAATGTCTGAGTCAATAAGTCCTGAGCTCTGTCGGTGTCGACTCACGACAGAATTGAAAGATGACTGCTTTTTACATTGAAGAGCCTGTCCGCAGGGGCAAATCTGTGCTTTCTTCTTTGAAACTTGCAAAACATAAGTATTCTTAATCAGGTTGTAACCTGGGAAAAATTCCAGGTAAACAGCACAATAATTCCCTTCATGAAACTGGTAGAATCAATAAGGAAGAAAAGTTTTATGTCCGTTACTCTAAGTGTCGAGAAGAGACAATCGAGAGATGGATAGACATCACGTCCGTATTTTTTTGCGCCCATGGGCAACTTCCTCCTCCATTCCGTAGACGCAAAATCAGGAGAAATAAAAGTAAACCCAACAAATTGCCATAATTACGTAGGCTGGCCTACCTTTCCCTTTGAAGAACAGTTCTATTCATAGTTTTTAAAATTCCCTACAAATTTTTATTACGATGTTTAATTTTTTTTTTATTCTCACAAAGTATTTCACTGCCCAGATAGTTTTATCTTAAATTAAAGCAATAATAATTAAAAAAAGAAACCCTAAGTTTTATTTCATAAGAACATGATTAATGAGTGGTTTCAGTCAATATTTTACGTTGTCGCAAGTTTTAAACGGGTTACATAATGTAAACTGCAAATATCCTAACAGCAATCCGGCCAAAACTAACATACCATTTACAGTCTTTATCTTTATACAATCAACTGCGTACATGCTGGATTTTACATCGATCTTGCTCAATGACAATGAATGAAAAATGTACTAACATTTAAAAGACCATATTTTATTTTATTTATCTTCTTTTTTGGGCTATTTGTGAAGATTCGGATATCTATAATTATGTTCTTTTTTCAACTATATTTATTTAGAATATTGCTAAACTGAAGTTCTAGGGACTTCGATCAAGACTAAATTTTGATGTAAAATTCCCAACACCATGACAATACCAGCAGACTAGAGCACAAGCAATAAATTGGAATATTAGGTCAAGATCACAATTTCAACAACAACCACAACCACAACAACGACAACAAAAACAGCAACACACAAAAACAAAAAACGCTAAGACATAACTGTTAAAATTGTAATGTTTATTTTTTTCGTCTTACAAGAACATACAAGTTTTTTTTTTTGCAAATATTAACAACATTATAGTTAAGTTCTCTACTTCACAGAGCGCGTGAAACATGACATTACAATAATGTATATTGGACGATAGGGGGGTGGGGGACGGGAAGGCGATTTGAGGTCAAAGTATGACATAATACCAGTACAATGTATAACAAACTAAGTGACTTAACAGCAGGCAGAATAATTATTAGAGGTTTGCTAAAGTTAAAAAAAAAAAAATAGGGACGAAGTTAAACAAAGGTCAAAAATCGAAGATGGATAAGCAATAACACAGATGAAGCTTAGCCATGTAAGAATTGAGATGTGGTATAACAAATGCCACGTGTTAAACTCAAGAGAAAAACAAGGGATGTTGAAGACTTTTGTCTTACTGTCACTGTTAGAAACCATACCTATCTTGACATTCTTTTCACTTGCAAATTTTCACTCTCTTTGTTGCACATTCCCCCTATCTCTCTCTCTCCCTCCCCTACACACATACATTTCCACTAGTGACTGATGTACCAATATTATACAGGTGATAAAGATTTCATGCTTTGACTTTCTGTCAAAATATATCAATTTACAAGTTTCAAAGCATACAAGCGTGGTGTTCTGATGATTCTACAACATACGTGAACAAACTACAAAAAAACAACTTTCTGATTTGATGAGACATCCCTCCAAAAAATTCTTTTTCTTTGGGTTTGTAAATTTAAATCTTGCTGAATACATGAGCAACTTACAATAATTATTTTCAATTGACTTTCCAAATACATAAAATTGGCTTATTATAACAATATTAATTTTCCATTTATGAAAGAGGCCTGTGATTTTTTCATTAAAAAAATAAAAAAAAAGTTATGCTGATAGATTTCTAAATCTCTCCTAGGAGAGAGGTGTCAATGGTTTTAATGCTAATTGCAAAACTAAAGACTGCTAATTCAAACACGCAATCAAAACAAAACAAATGTACGAATTAAAAAAAAAAGAAGTTAACAATGCAGAAAAAATCTAAATAAAACAGCTCTTCACCGTGTGTATTAGTAGTATTTTGGATGGAACATCTTATTCAGACAATAACAATTTCATCATTAATTAATCGCCAAGTCGAAGGACTGGTGTGAGTAGAAGTATGTGACATTACAAAGCATTGAAATTGTTAATCAGAGCAATATGCGCGTAAAATATGTCATCGTGTTGAAGAATTCTTCGATCTGCGCCCCAATACAATAAGTACAAGTGTCAACACTAGAACCATCAAATCAATACCGTAATCACTTAGCATGGATTCAAGAAAAGTTCACTTTATCAACGTGGTAGTTACATAATAACATTGTTGGTATCAATTTAAAAAAAATTTACAAGAAAAATAAACATACAAAAGAAAGGCGGAGTCAAAAATTCATTACTCAGTTGAAATAACATAATTAAATAATGTCCTTCACCTCGAGGACAATTTTCTTTTAAAATGCCATTAATACGTTACGATAATCATATGGTATGACACTAGAAATATAAAATAAAAAGCATTGTTGGTGCCCCATTGTGACACATCTTGGACACTCACTCTCCCTTTCTATCTCTCTCTCTCTCTCTCTCTGTCCATTCCCCATCACTTCTCATTAACTTATATAATTACATTTTATTCCTCACAGCATTCTCATAACTTATACAAGAATCCCATAAAAACGAATGTATACACATACATACTTACAACAGAGTATATAGTCATGGCGAAAGAAGAGAAGAGGAAGGGATTTAAAAAATAAGAGGGGGGAGGGCACGTCTGTGTATGTATTATTGCCCAAAATAGCTTCAATCCTAACAAAAGACACATAAAACAAAAGAAAAACAAACAAAACAAATAAAAACAAACAACTAAGCCTAAAATATGAAATAACCAGAAACAAAAGATAAAAATAAAAATTAAACAACACAACACACCCTTTCCCAAAATGAAGCCGTGGTATCATTTCAAAGACAAAAACATGGTGGGAATTCTGTTTCCTTCTGTCTCACTCAATCTGATAGGATCATTAGGTGTAATGAAGCAACCAATTAAGATCAAGATTATGGGCGAATGCTATTGCAACATCCAAATGCTTTCGTCATAACCCCCCCCCCCCCCCCAAAAAAAAAAAAAAAAAAAAAAAAAAATTACTGATATTAATAAGTTTATAGCCAAGACTTGTTCACATTTGGGTGAAATTCATTTTAACCTTTCACTTTTGACATGTTAATATATAAAATCTATTTTCAGAATTATTTAATGAAAGCATGAAGAAATTAGAATGACAGAAAATATATATATAAATATATATATATATATATATATATATATATATATATATCGAGGGAGAGAGAGAGAGAGAGAGAGAGAGAGAGAGAGAGAGAGAGAGAGAGAGAGAGAGAGAGAGAGAGAGAGAGAGAGAGAGAGAGAGAGAGAGAGAGAGACAGAGAGACAGAGACAGAGAGGCAGAGAAAGACAGAGCTGTTAGAAGATGTAAATTAAAAGACAAATGAACAGTAGAAAATAAGCTGTCAAGATCGACTGAACTTTAAATAAAAACACAAACAATTTTCAATGCCCGCAGAAAAATTACATCCATCATGCCATAGGCTTCCCAAGATAAGGTACACTTTAAAGATTTTTCACATTTTGGCTGCCCGTTGAAGTATAAAATGTGTTCTATTTTACACGGTATCACTTTACTTCGCCATTAAAATTATTTTAAGCAAATTTCATGATATCAACTTGAGAGACAAAGTCCCCTAAACTAAAGAGGTGATATTTATGATACACCAAATAAAAACAGTAAGGGGAATTCGGTGAGAAAGACTGTAGAAGGAAAAAATAAAATAAGAAACATAGCTATTTCTAACAACATCCCCAAGAAGGTCAAGAGTTTAATGCCATTTCGAGTGTCCCCCCACAACCCAAATCAAAAAAAAAAAAAATCCCTTTCTTTCCTTCACAGCTAAATTTTTCAATCTTCCTATTGGAAAAGAAAGACAAAAAAAAAAGTATTATATCTCATGGAGAGACGGAAATGCCACAAAAGAAAAATCGAGTAAAAAAAAAATGTCCTTAATTATCCAAGTTAACCGTGAAAAAAATTCAATATTTACAAACTTTCAACATAGCTCTCCCCATCACAATTAACAAAAAAAAAAAAAAAAAAAAAAAAAAAAAAAAAAAAAAACGGAACAAAAATATCCTTATGGGCACACAGATGTAGTTTAATATAGAGCAAGCAAAAATGTGGAAGAGAAAAATGAACAACAACAACAACAAAGAAGCAGAATCCTCTCGTAAACTGGTGAACAAGCCAGGAGCTCCATTGTTGGCCCTCAAAAATTTTCTGTCTCAGTACCTAACGCTTGAGTTAAAGAAAACCCTGAGCTGTAGAAACTTCAGATCGTTGAACTAGCCAGGCCTGTGGGCAGGGCAAGAGGCACTGACTGCAGAATGCAGCTGCTACCTGGACCCTTGCACTAACTACCATATATATATATATATATTTTTTTTTTTTAATGACAATTATTATTGTTGTTAACCGAACTACACGTTTCGTGTCACAATCTGACATTGCATATATAATTATATCTCTTGGAAAGGCCTAATTGCCTAGTCTCTCAGAGACTGACTAATAGAGCGTTGATCAGCATTCAAAGTTCTTCCCTAAGGTTTTTCCCTGTCCGGCTCTAGCAGCAAAGGACGAGATGACACCACTGCAGAGCCCGATGACTAAAACCTCAATTTCACTCACATCAAACTTGAAGCTGGACTAGAGGTTTGAGATACACCCAAACACACCGAGGGCCATACTCGTATCGACCACGTACTGATCATCCAATGCTTTACACTCAACCGACTTATAGCTTGAAAATATTGGTTGATCCTACTTCGAAAAAAGCCTGCATGCAGGGGAAAGAATAAGTGAGTCTCTAGATCCATCTGGAACATCATTGACCGATATTATTTTGTAATGGCGATATCAAATGCCTCGATACTGACGCGCACGCATATTGACTAAGGCTGCCGAGTAGGGTTAATTTAAATTTCATAGCCTTGAAATAATTATGAAGTATAGTAAAAGTTTAAGAATTTATCGAGGAAAAGGATATACAATGTCTTTACTCTCTCTAACTCATCAAATAAACCTAGTTATTTTAAATACTATCGCTCTCTCTCTCTCTCTCTCTCTCTCTCTCTCTCTCTCTCTCTCTCTCTCCATTTCACAAACATTCAAATGATATCGCATAATAAAAATACGATGGTAAATAAAGCACATGTCATAAACACAGTTTTATAGGTATTTTATCTTCTTGGGAACATTCACCGTTTTCATTTTTCAAAATGCACTTCGATCACGATATTTTTATGGCCACAAAATTTGACATTAGTATGAGTTAACATGCAAAGAAGAGATAAAAAAAGAGAACGAGAAAAAAAAAAAAGAGAGAGAGAGGGGAGAGAGAGAGAGAGAGAGAGAGAGAGAGAGAGAGAGAGAGAGAGAGAGAGGGGGGGGTAAGAGAAAGAACAAAGAAACAGTGGCAGAGGCAAAAATCTCCTTAACTCGGAGTTTGCAGCTTCAATAAATCTTTTTTTTTTTTTTTTTTTTTAATTCACAACCCATTCCTATACAAGAGATGACTTTGGGATCGATTTAAAACAGAAAACAGACCAAAACAAAGAACAACTTTTTTTTTAAATGGTAGGAATAGGAGAGGGAGAAAGAGGAGAGAGAGAGAGAGAGAGAGAGAGAGAGAGAGAGAGAGAGAGAGAGAGAGAGAGAGAGAGAGAGAGAGAGAGAGAGAGAGAGAGAGAGAGAGAGAGAGAGAGAGAGATAGAGAGAGAGAGAGAGAGAGAGAGAGAGAGAGAGAGAGAGAGAGAGAGAGAGAGAGAGAGAGAGAGAGAGAGAGAGAGAGAGAGAGAGAGAGAGAGAGAGAGAGAGAGAGAGAGAGAGAGAGAGAGAGAGAGAGAGAGAGAGAAAGAGGAGAGAGAGAGGAAATACTGCACCATTGGAGCGACGCTAAGAGATGGGCAACCCAAAGACCGACAAAATTGTCAATTATGCCACGACCTATAAGAACAAGACTCAAAAAGAATAAAACAAAAACAAAACAAAAAAAAAAAAACCACAGAGCTCAACTCCATCCATAATTGCAGCACGAGCTACTACGACGCGGCCTTCACCGCTTGGTCAGAATGATCGAAAAAGCCTGCAAAACAATAGGAAAAAAAAAGGACATGATTGTAATCCTTTCCTCGAGACAGCGATTAGTATTCGAAAACTTGAAGACTTTGGAACGCTTTGGAAGTGCGAATCTTTACTATCACTATCGAATTTAAAAAACGGATACTGTTTTAGTAGCGTTTTTCTAAATCGTCACCAGGGGCTTTATGTAACATTTCTTTATACCCCCCCCCCCCCCTCTCTCTCTCTCTCCTTTATTCCTCTTTTTTTTTTTTTTTAATAAAGAATAATTATGTACCGGTATGTCATAATTATGTAGGGAATTCAGGCCTCCGATCCAACTGAACAACCACATGGGAACGTCTGCTTGTCGCTGGTTGACAAAGTTTGGATTCCATCCTACTGGTTCAAGCTTGGAAACCCTTCACAAATCCATTCAATATACTGGTAAGGATGTAGAGGGGTGGGGTGAGAACGAGGACTCACAAACGGAAGAGGGAGGGGGGGAGAGAATGAAAGAGAAAGAGAGAAAGAGAGAGAGAGAGAGAGAGAGAGAGAGAAAGAGAGAGAAAGAGAGACAGACAGACAGACAGAGAGAGACAGAGCATTAACAAAGGTTTTCGTTGCCAAGTGGGTGAAAATTTGAAAGCTTGGCTAACACAAGTTTCATTTTTGCATCTAGTTTCGAAGCTAAGATAGAGTAAGAAACTTACTGATTCAATAGTAGAGACACGTGCAAGGAAGATGAAGAGAGCATTTTGATGGAAAGATAATCCTGTAAAAGCAAAACAAAAACAATACAAAGAAACCACAAAAATTAGACAATTATTATTTGGCTGGTAATCCAAAGTCATGATTGTGTAAATTTAGCACGATAGAGGCACATGCAATATTACTGTCGTCGTAAAGATTTTCAAAGGCGTAAAAGAAAATAGGTGTCTCACCAACATCACGAGGACATAATAATTAAAATGTTTCTGGGAGAAGAAATAGGGCGTTATATATACCTGGTATTATGTCCCACTCTGCTGGTAGAAAAAAAAAAGAAAAACCAAGATAGATCTAATTTTTGAACACGTACATGTCATCATGCCCTGACCACAGCTGTTCACTTTGCAAATTTCGGGTTTTTTTTTCCCGCAAATCTTTGTGATACAATCATCCTCGTATTTTCAAGCTACTCGTGTGCACCTGCTAATTTTGCTGAAATATCGCTACATCGTGTGTGCACACGTTTCCCTTATAACAGTCTTATGATTTACAGCGATGTAAGGTACAAACAAAGAGCATCCGCCGAGATGGGGAGCCAAGAACCTCCTCCGGTCTCCCGAGACAGTCCTACCTCCTTTCAGACTCGCGTCGCTTTGGCTCTACTATTCAGTCTATGCCAAAGAATTAAGACAGATCTTTAAAACATTATATATTTGTAGATTCTTGTCGTGATGGTAATCATTTGTCAGACGAAGGTGATCTTTCAAAGCGGTATAATAATTATTATCATGATAGCAAACAATTGTCCTGCAGCTGGTGATAACGATATTCTGTAACTAGTGTTAGTGCGGCAGGAGAAAACTCCAGAGCTCCGACGCTCCTGTAACGGCTAAGCCAAGGAACGGCAGTGGTGCTGGTCATCCTAGTAGTAGTTGTGGTGGTTGTTGTGGTGGTGGTGGTGACGGTGATGGTGGCTTTTTACGGCCTCAGTTACCGTGTACCACATTATATCATAATATCATTATAAGGTGTCGGTGGTGCAGCATCGACATAACGTGAAGCCCCAAGGGCCAGACCGAGAGATCCAGATAAGAAAGTGGTTGGAAAAGGGGGGGAAAGGAGAGCATTTGACGACTTTGATCATTGAGAAAATTAGTAATAATAAATGGACTAAATGCTTGGAGTTCAGTGTAGAACTGCCGCGAGGTAATAATGAGTGAGATCAACCTGGTTTACACACATAAAAAAAACAATCATGAAGATGAAAGTGGTGTTAAGCGTCGTGCAAAAAAAAAAAAAAAAAAAAAAAACAACAACAACCAAAAAAACAAAAAACAAACATACTTAAAACGAACGTCTGGTCGAAACGATACTACATAGTCGCAGCCTCCAAAATAACTGTTCTCATCTGGTCAACCTAGTTAACACCTCTGGACAAGCCGCACCCGATGCGAACAAAAAAAATTGTGTTATTATTCTGCTCAGCTCTGATCCGAACTTTCAGTTGAAATGTCACAGCAAAGATGATGATGGGGAAACAGGTATACTCACAAATAAAAAAATCCAAAAAAAAAAAAACAAAAAAAACAAATAAAAAAATCAACGCGATTGAGAAACAGATGAACGAGAAGAAAAGATGCTGAGAGGTAAATTCACTGGCTAGAGCGGGGGGACATTTGAAAACATTTAGTTAGTAAGCTTCGTATAATAATAATAATAATAATAATAATAATAATAATAATAATAATAATAATAATAATAATAATAATGATAATAATAACAATGATAATAATAAAAACAACAACAATAATAATAATGTTGGCAAGACATGGCCCACCCTCCCCATGGCGACTGTAGAGCTTCCAGCCATCCCGTCGAACCATGCGCGGCAGTACGCGCGTGCTGTCACACTATGCGCAAGTGCGTCCTTTTAACGTAGCTTCTGAAGTGGAGACCACTTTTGTAAACAAGACAGTTTAAACATTTTTTTTTATAAAAATAACAGAAAGCTAGGTCATGCCCCATCTGAACAAAAAAAAAAAAAAAAAAAAAAGTTCAGCACCGCAGAAGCTAGACAACCAAGTTCATTTTCGACTGCGTTGGACTGTGTCCTTGACATTAGGGCAGCTGTCTCTAACGAGTACGAGAGGAGGAGGGGGGAGTGTAATCAAAGTTAAAAAAAAACAAAAAAAAAAACTAAAGGAGAAAATGGGGCTGTACACATTTTCCTACGTTAGCAAATAGACATACACTCGGGCTGATCTGATGTAGGAGTTGGTGTTGGGGTGGGTGTAGGTGTAGGCGTGGCAGAAGGCGTGGTGGGAGCGGGCGAGTCGTCCGACCCTTGCTCCATCTTAGCGTTGTGGTCGTTCTCGAATTTGGCCAGCTTGTTTTTCTCGGCGTTGAGGTCGAGCACTTCCTTCATGAGGGGCTGGATGCCTTCCGGGTTGATCTTGAGGAGGACCTGCGAGTGTTCCTCGTTCAGGTTGCGGATGTCGACGAGCTTCATCAGCAGCTTCGGGTACATCCAGCGCGTGACGTGCGGCGGGTGGCGCGACGCCAGGTAGTGCTCGAGAAGCATGGCGTAGCGCTCTTGCTCCTGCGCCACGTAGGCCTTGTCCACCACCTGCGGGCGGTCGGGCGAGTAGAGCGCGATTGTCAGCAGCAGGATGAGCACAGTCTCGTCCGCCTGCAGGTCCACGGCCAGCGTTCGCACGAAGCGCATGTGGTCGTCGAACAAGCCGTTGCCCTGCCCGTTCCGCAGCTGGTCCGCGGTCATGGCGTCCTTCTCCTTGTCGTACGGGTCGAGGAACTGCATCTTCTCGCTGTCGAACGTGATCACGGAGCGGATGATGAGCAGCTCAATGGAGCCGCCCTTCAGCAGCGAGATCTGGTCCGACTGCGACAGCGCCTTGAACGATTTGATCTTCTTCGACATGTCGATCACGCGGCGGACGGAGATCTCCGCAATGTTCACCAGCTCCGTCATGGACGGCCGGCTGCGGGACACCTCGGACTCCACGCAGATCTCCAGGCTCTGGTGGTAGGCGGACACGATCTCGTTGATGGCCGCCTCCTCCTCGGGTTCCAGGGGCCGCAAGCGGTTCGCGGCAGACGACGACACGTCCATGCTCTGTGAGTGTTGTGGTGAGAGCTTCGAGAAACCGCCTGGGGTACCGGGCGCCATGTCGCGCAGCTTCGAGCTACTGCTGCTGGGAGGGGAGGGAAGGGGAGACATGGGGCAAAGGACGATAGTTGTTAGCTCTGCTGAAATCTATCGCTTCTTTCTACACATCAATTGTGTTCTTTATTATTGTCTTCAATAATCCTCAAATTAAAAAAAAAAAAAAAGAAAAGACAAAATATATAATCATAGACATTGAAAAACTAAAATAGAGAAGAGGAAATCAAATCTGGAGAAAAAAAACAAATAAAAAAAATAAAAGAAGAAGGAAAAAGTCTTGGTTCTGACAAGTTTTACATCAGACTATTTCATCCCCACAATTAAATACTTTAAAATGACAAGTTTCATTGTTTTCGTTTTGTTTGTTTTTTTTTCTCTTCTTTTTCTAATGGTAAAATACACGTAACCCACTTTTAAATTAAAATTTGAGCAAAAAGAATTATAAATGTATATTTATCATTTCATAACACCCATAGTCTAAGGGCAAATCAGTTCTTGGTGACCATTTCAAATTCATTAATTTTAAAAAAAAAGTCTTTAAAAATATATCTATCTAAAAATATAGAACAGAAAGCCAACGAAAATGAAAAAAAAAAGGTGACAAAAGAAACAACGAAGATTAAAAAAAAAAATAAAAAAACAACAGTATCTCTATGAAAATTGCCTACTGGGTTAAGGAGAGAAAAACAAGCCCAGCCTCAAAATACAAATAAAATCAGCAGCGTAACGCATATACAATTAGAGCAAATCATCCGCTACGATATTATCCTAACTTTCTACGGTACTTTTCCTTACCATTCTGGTATCTGTTTGCCTCCGGTGGTAGTCCTTTGGCTGTGAAGGGGGAAGAAATGAATGACAGAATTAATGTTTTTAGTGCCGTCTTAGCCTATTATAGTACTACACTGACTGGGCAATATATAAATCCTTTGTTTTCCCATTTCCCCAAAGGCTTGAGATTTCTTTCATGGTGTCTTAACCCCAGAACGCTATTTTCTAGGTGCATATTAGATTTTTTTCTTCTCCATTTTCATCATTTGAAATGAGAGTCTACAGAGATCATAACTTACCGGTTTTCCTCAATACGCTGACGCTTGCGCATCTTCTCCTCGTCTGTCAGAATGTATTCTTTGCGCATGCCAATCTCGAAGCATTTCCGTAACCGGCAACGCTTGCAGAAGCGTCGGTTGGAAACGTCCATCTTGCATTTCTCCTCATAAGGGCACTTGAAATATTCCTGGGTGGCAAAGAGGAAGAAGGAAAATGGGACGTTAAATTACGTTCCAAAGAGGGTATTGCCGTTCTAAAGGAAGTGTCTACAGATGAAAGACCACAATAACTTCATCGGAGATAATTTTACGTTTACAGCTTGCAGTAAACGTAATTTGAAGTGCCTCAAAAGGGGTTTGGAAGTCTGTTAAGCAGTCATAGAGAGCCATAGCTATAACAATTGTAAGAGACCTATACTAAATTAAAGACGTAAACATCAAGAGAGAGGGAAAGAGAGAGAGGGGGGGGGGGAGAGAGAGAGAGAGAGAGAGAGAGAGAGAGAGAGAGAGAGAGAGAGAGAGAGAGAGAGAGAGAGAGAGGTGTCGGGAAGGAAACAGATCTAGGTCTTAAGCAACAGATCTCATATGAACAAGAAAAGATAAAACTGAATATAAGATTTAAAAAAAACAAACAGAAACAAACAAAAAAACATGTTACATGAATGTAGCAATAACCTGACCCGGCCGAGTCAGTTTTACGTCCGACGAGGTCTTCTCTGGACCTACAACGCCCATAATATATTCCTTAACCAGGTGAATACTAAGTGCCTGGTCATTCGCTACACACACTACGAACACTCTTCCCCCCCCCCTCAACACCTACACCGAACACCCCCCAGTACACGCCAAAGCGCCGTAAGAGAGTCGTGATGAATGTCTTCACACCCCAGGCCTTGCCAGGACTCGCTCGTTACGTCCCGCACCGCATGACCCCGTACCGTAAGACCTTCGGAGTACCACAGGACGGTTTTTTTTTTTTCCTTACCCTGCCTCACTGTACCGTGACGCGCGGTGATAATCGTGAAATATTGTCTTCACAAGTAAAAGAGTTTCACCCCCCCCCACACACACACACACACTTTTCTCCAACCACGACGCCTGAATTGTCAAAAGCGCCAGCGAAATCTAGATCTATGGTGTGTTTGGGGAAAGAACGAGTAGCATGAATACGGCGAAGAATTAGATTATTTTGTCATGCTTTTTCCACTTGACAATTTTCCCCCCCCCCCCCCCGCCCCCGAAAAAAAAAGCTCCCCCTCCCTCCCTCTTCGTTTCTCTCAATGTCCACTTGCCCACCTTCCTAAACTAACCTCACAAACCTCCGGCTTATGAATACGAAGCGTACCGTAAACTCCTACCGAAGTATAATCAGAGCAATCTTAAACCGCGCCGCACAAACGTTAACGAGATTCGCAATATATAATATCCCTCGGCCACTTAAGGAGCCTAGCTGTGGGAGGGTGGCCAGTAACTTTCATCATCAGCAACAGAGAAAAGACCTTCGGCACTTGTCTCGGTTTGAAAATCAACATAAAGCCCGTTGTGAGAGTATAAATTATATCCGTTTACACGTAAGTGTGCCCGTAAACTTTGTGTGGGTGAGAACGAATGGCCATCGTTTATTTAACAAAACCTCGTGAATTTGAACGGGCACGATCTAACCATTTCGGACGGACATAGAGTGAGTTAGAGGTGATGTACTTGGGATGCTGGGCTTCTTTTTTAAGAGAGAAGACTTGATAACATTCCCTTGGTGAAATCTCGCACCATGGAGGCGACAACTTCCAGAGGGAAATACAGAGGATGAATGGATGAGTTTAGAGGGGCAGGCAGCGGGAAATGAGATAATAGAATAATAGTCAAGTTAATGTACTGAGACAGTGAAAGAAAGAGAGAGAGAGACAGACAGACAAAGAAAGAGACAGAGATTGGTAGGTTGATAGAAAATGTAATTGAAAAAACAAATGAAATGAACATACAGAGATATAATTTCTGTCGATCTGAACTCTTTACTGTTCTTCTTTATGAACATTTAAATCAAGTTCAGACATAGTAATATTAAAAAAAAACAAACAAACCAAAACCACAGTATTATTGTTCACTTATTGTTTCAGGTTTCATTGCTACAACACTTCATAGTTGCTAAAAAGACACTGAGTGGTGATTTGCGACACTGTCTCTCCCGTGCATGCTTAAGCTTTATAAACACGTATGCTGCTTCTCCATTTTATTTATTTATCATTTATTTTTTATTTTATTCATTTATTTATTTATTTATTCAGTTTTTTTTTTGTTTTTTTTTGGTTTTTTTTTTTGGGGGGGGGGGGTTGTGTGTGAAAACTTCAGATTTGCATATAGCTGCGTAAATGAAAATAATGTTTTCATAATAGTCATAACTAAAATTCCCCTTTAGGACTCCGAAAGGCTTACAATACGTAAACAAAAATAGAATTTCTACAATATTAAGCTCTTAACGAAAAGCCTCTTTTCAAACTTCATTATTTTTTCTTTTTCATTTTTTTCAAAAAACTTCAGGTTACGTAGCAGAAGATATAGCTACATAAAATGTAGCTAAATCCTCTCTGGTTACATTCAGCAAGTAAGTGTAACGCTACGCAGTAAATATTATATACAAAAAAGACACTTCGCTATGACGTGTTTTGCACATAACCGTTGCGCATGACCAGACTGGGCTGCACCGTGTCCGGTATGATGGAGTGGTTTGGGTCAGCTAACATGTCAGGTTGTCCCCAGGCACCTCCCCTGGAGTCCAGTGACGAGTGACCGACGCAGAGACCCTCTCGGCCGCAGTGACCTTCTCCCTGCCTGCCCCCCCCCCCCCCCCAAAAGAGGTAGCCGTACACCAAAACAGCCTGGTACTATATGAGGGCTTAATTCACTCAGACTGAGTTGATTTACATCCCATTGAATATTTCTGACTCCCCCCCCCCCCCCCCCTTGCCAAAAAAAAAAAAAGATAAAATTAATAAATTAATCAACAAAGCCTCTGATAATTGAATCAATTGATGGATCGTTATCGTTAACATGCGCAAAAAATTTTGTTCACATTGTGGGTCATTATGGCTTGTTGAATATCGCCTTAACCATGCATAGCGCATTACTAAATATTATTGCTTTGGCTGCAACTTAACTAAAAGGGAGACGCATCTAAATTTGGGAGCTTAGGGTTCACTAAATATAAAAAAGGTAGGTCCAAAATGATCCGAAATTTTTCATTTCAAAAAAAAAATTTGACAATTCAGTAATGTTATGCTCGATTATAAAGGTGTGTGTGTGTACGAGAGAGAGAGAGAGAGAGAGAGAGAGAGAGAGAGAGAGAGAGAGAGAGAGAGAGAGAGAGAGAGAGAGAGAGAGAGAGGGGGGGGGGGGGAGGGTAAAATCCAGGAAATTTGGTCAAAATCAGCATGGAATGAGGCCATGTTTCTTTTCTTAGAAGCTTGCCTTGGTAAAACAAAAATACAAGCCTCTTCAAGAGAAAGCAAAGAGATTAAAAGATCCATTTGCCCCATTCAAGACTAAAAATAAATTTTTTAATGTTTATTCGAGGAGCTATTTTCGTGCCGCAGACACCAGGCAAATAAGGGAAACTGAATACAAATAGATAATAGAAATTGAAAGCTGTAAAATATAAAATATGTCACCCCCCTATTTTTTTTTTTTTTTTTTTAGTATTGTACAAAAATACAACCGTAAGCCTAAAGCCATAGCAATTTAGCGAGCTTAGCAAAAAAAAAAAAAAAGGTAACTTTGAAATGATTTACTTAAAAAAAATTGTAAGAAGTCAATGACTAACTCTGTTTCAAAAGCTTAAAGTAGTAATGATAATAAAAAAAAAATATTAACAATATTAAAACAATTATCACACGATGACGATGATAATGATGATGATGATGATACAGTAATTATAATGATGAAAAGTAAAAATTTATGGCCGGTCATTATGCACACGAGGAAAGGAGGGATAGATAGATAGATAGATAGATAGATAGATAGATAGATAGATAGATAGATAGATAGATAGATAGATAGATAGATAGATAAATAGATAGATAGATAGGTAGAGAGGGAGAGGGAGGGAGGGAGGGAGAGAGAGAGACAGAGAGAGCGAGAGAGAGAGAGAGAGAGAGAGAGAGAGAGAGAGAGAGAGAGAGAGAGAGAGAGAGAGAGAGAGAGAGAGAGAGAGAGAGAGAGAGAGAGAGAGAAAGAAAGAGAGAGAGAGCGCTCAGGTAAAAAAAAAAAAAGTAGGAGCAACAGCACAATTTGTGGTATTGAAGTATGGTGGTGGTGGTCTGGGAAAGGTAGCTGTGCTCAAACAAGAATGGGCTGGTCAGCCAGGGTTGTGAAAAGAGTCGCAGTGTTGACCATCCAAGGCCATTCGTGTTGGGAGACAGCCAGAGGGCAAATAGAGTTGGCCTTTAAAAAGAGAGGGTGGGAAAAAAAGGATGGAAATTGGAATAGAGAGGGAAAAAAAGGAAAATGAGAAGGGCGTTCCGATTATGTTTTTCCGGTTGCAACCGGAATGTATGAGGAAAACGAGAGAGGATGGTGAAGAAGAAGAAGAAGAAGAAGAAGAAGAAGAAGAAGAAGAAGAAGAAGGAGAAGAAGAAGAAGAAGAAGAAGAAGAAGAAGAAGAAGAAGGAGAAGAAGAAGAAGAAGAAGAAGAAGAAGAAGAAGAAGAAGAAGAAGAAGAAGAAGAAGAAGAAGAAGAAGAAGAAGAAGAAGAAGAAGGAGAAGGAGGAGGAGGAGGAGGAGGAGGAGGAGGAGGAGGAGAACAAGAAAAAGAAGAGGGACGGGAACAAGAACAACAACAAGAAAAAAAAAAAAAAACAGACCGGAAAAAAATGGAATGAAATAGAGCCGGAGATGATTATTTTCTGGTTTTTCGATGCGGTCCGAAGTCCTTCTGAAACCAGAGCAAAAACCCCCCAAACACCACAGTTGACAAGAAACAGGCTCAGACGGACAGGCTAAACGTCAACCCTGGTCGAGCTTGTCCAGAGTAAACTCCCCTGTATCTAAAATTAGGTGAAAGGCGCGTTGATTGAGCCCAAAAATGAATCACAACTGACCAGCAAAAGATTGTTGAGACCCACAAACATCTTAGAATGTGTCTGACGTGAGGATCAGGAAGCTCTTTGTCTAAAGCAAGGCTATTTTTTTCTTCAATTCTCCAGCTTCTCCACAAAAGAAATCTGTGTCGAGGTAGTCATCACCGAATTTGGAAGAGGTCAATGTTCCAAAATAAAAACGAAGGGGTGTGTTTATTTGAAGAATTGGTCTTTGAATGGACACAATGTAACAGTATCATCCCAAGATAACTAAAAATTAAAAAAAAAAAAAAAGAAAGAAAAAGAAAGAAAGAAAGAAAAGTTTTCAACATTTAACACGCTCTTGTTTTGAGCTCTAATATATTAAGTTTTCTAACAGTGGGTAAAGAGCTCAGTTTTCACATTCTCTAAAAAAAAATACCAAATTCCCAATCTATTTATTTGTCAATGATTTATCACTATACTCGTTATCCTCCTCAACATGTACCGAATGTTGGGACCAGTAGTCTCGTCACAACTTGTGTTAATTTCCCTTAATCTCCTAGACTCCCATTATTTCTTGAAATCCGTAAACCCATCACTCCGTCCATTGAATAATATTTCTATACTCACCGGCTGTACATTGTTGACTGAAACTCGAATGATTTATTTACGACACCATATTAATATCACGTTAAGAAGCATAGCGTGCAAACTGAACCCCCCTCAATGCTTATCTTTGTGAGTTAGATAGATCAATAAACCCCCTCAAGGCAACACGCTTTCTCTCGCGCGCTAGAAAGCAATCTTATGATTGCGCAGTACGATGTGGATAAAGAATTGTGGGAAAGGGAAAAAACTGTGTCCCATCTGGGGCTCAGCTAGATTTGCGGTCAGTTTACCGACACATCGATAGTTCTACTGCGAAGCAGCGCGTTTGATGAAAATAATAATAATAATAATAATAATAATAATAATAATAATAATAATAATAATAATAATAATAATAATAATAATATGATGATGATGATGATGATGATGATGATGATGATGATGATGATGATGATAAATTATAATATTTAATGATGCCAATAAAAATAATAGCTACGAGATGTCCAGAACCAAACAACATGATAAAAAACAACTCATTTATTCCAGGTTGAGTTTCTAGTGATATATTACGATCTGGAATTTTTTTTCATCAACACAACGGTTTTCAGTGACTACAATTATTGTACGCTTATCAAGAAGAGAAGTAAAAAAAAATACAGAAAAATCACGCTACTTTAACAGTGAAAGAGAGCGACAATTTCACTGCGTAAACCGTCGTCTCCTTTGATTTACGCGGGACTTAAAGAGAGGATCTAGAACCTTAAAAATAAAAGTATCTTGGAAACGCCAAACAGTGTTGGGTCCATGTTTAAAAGGACAAAAAAAAAAAAAAAAAAAAAAAAAAAAGAAAGAAAGAAAGAAAGAAAAAGAAACTCGGAAAGGTGTGGAGGGGGAAAATACTATTCTGGCGAGAAAAGTTTAAAAACTAAGTCTTGTTAAAGGCGTTTTCCCTCAACGCCATGCCAATATACAGACAGACACGCCTTGTTCGTGGCGAGAGGGGGTAAAGACGTAGAGGGAAAAAGTCTAAGAGGGGGAGCAAATTCTCAAGAAACGGGGAGATCGCCATTGTTTGTCCTTGCGCAAAGCTCGCAAACAAAGTGCCAGTCTCTCACCAGTTTCCGAAACAAGGATGTCCGAGCGAGCAGTAGAACGGCCGGACTTCCTCCATGTTTGTTGGGCGATCGCAGCTAAAGCGGAAGGTTACGGAAAAGCAGGGAGTTCTGGGAGACCGGCTAGTGGTTCCGGGTCAGCACAACGAACGTCGTCTTGTGGGGGTCGCCCGTCTCTCGGGGTTGTTTCCCCTTCCTGATGTCCCGGTATTTACCGGAGGTCAGGCCTCGACGAGGTCACCGCCCGAAGCAATGCGTAAATAGACACAAGGGCGTCCGCAACACGGAGAGTCCTGTCTTTTTCTTCTTTCTTTCTTTTTTTTTTTTTTTTTAAACCTCTGACAAAGTTGGCTTCAGTTTAACAATTTCAATCCAAGAGAGCTGGCAAAGCTAAAAAGAAACTCTTACATGGAGCGTGGCAAAGAAAATGCGTTTAAGCGTCTGTACAAACCGACAGGCAAAGAGGGAGAATGATAGAATGATACAGCAAGAAACAGGTTAAGATTGAAAAACAAAACAAAACAAGACAAAAAAAAAAAAAAAAAAAAAAAAACATAGGGGACAAGATTGCTTAGACGTAAGAGAGAGATGAATGTAGCTAGATAGATAAGTATCGACTGACAGAAATTTCCTTTTATTCTAAAAGATTCTATGCTTACGGGGGTTGTACCTTTCCCCTACTTACGTAATTGGGTAGTAAAACCAAAAATCCCAAATCTACGTTTCCCCTACTACTCGTACTATCGAATATTATCGAATACTATCAACTACTCAATACCGAGACGGATCTTTCAACACTAAACAAACCGTTTAAAATGACGGGGCCGGCCCCGTCAAATTAGGCCCCGTCAAATTACAAATTACAATGGATTAGATAGGATTTAAATTTATTCTTAATAGGAAAAATTCTGCAACCATAAGCTGGAAATGCGCAAATTGGAAAGAGAAGTGTCCTGCGCGATGTTTGACAGACCACCATGTTTTGAGATAATTGTGTGATGGTCCCAAGCCCATAAAAATGCAGAGGGCAAATGTGCTTAAACAATCGAAAATTCGATTTTGTTTCGACAGTAATCGACTTAGCAATTAATAGGGGAAACGTATACAGATATCCGTTGCGTCACCAAATTGGAAATTTGTAGGGGAAACGTACTGCGCTCATGCTTACGACGAGAACCATCCTCGCAATCATGTGAAATTCCTAGAAAACAATAATGGTCGAGGTTAAGGTCATGATTGATAGACTGATCGAAGAAATGAGAGTAGAAGAGAAAAATAGACAGAGAAACAGAGAGAGAGAGAGAGAGAGAGAGAGAGAGAGAGAGAGAGAGAGAGAGAGAGAGAGAGAGAGAGAGAGAGAGTGAGAGAGCGTGTATGTGAGTATGTGTGTATATGTGTGTGTGTGTGTGTGAAAGAGCAAAAAGCGAGAGTGTCAGAGACAGCATAGAGAAAGAGAGATAGATAGATAGAGAGAGAGAGAAAGAGAGAGAGAGAGAGAGAGAGAGAGAGAGAGGGAGAGGGAGCGTGTGAGTATGTGTGTATGTGTGTGTGTGTGTGTGAGAGAGCAAAGAGCGAGAGTGTCAGAGACAGCGTGTGTGTGAGAGTGAGTGAGAGAGAGAGAGAGAGAGAGAGAGAGAGAGAGAGAGAGAGAGAGAGAGAGAGAGAGAGAGAGAGAGAGAGAGAGAGAGGGTGATGTCCATGAAACTTCGAAAATGTCGTTCGAGATTTATAATCTATATGTTAAAAAAAAAAAAAAAAAACCAAAAAAAACTATCCTCGACTAGACAATAACGCAGCCCGAAAAAAAAAAAAAAAATAATAGAGGAACAATATAATGATTATAAAATCTATTTAAAAAATGACAGTCAGACAATAGAAAATGTAAAGAACCTGCGGGTTTTGCCATGAAATGACAAAAAGTAAAACAAAGATGGTTTAAAAAAAAAAGTGTGTCAGAACGTGTGTGAGAAAGCACTTTGTATGTGTGTATGAAAAAAAAGAGAAAGGGGAAAGCGGAAAAGGTGGGGGGGGGGGGTATTCGGTGTAGCATTTATAGTCCAGAGAATGATATCGACCTGTCCTCACTCTGTGTGGAAAGCGATCAGAATAGGAATAGTACCTGGGTTGAAAATGCTGCACATATCGATCAGCTAGCAATCCTACCCTGTACAGGTTTCCCTGTTGGATATTTAACGCCTTGGGGCTACTCACAGACCTGTTAAAATAGCACCAGCAACGCCTGGTGGATTTTTTTTTTTTGTTGTTTTTTTTTTTTTTTTTGTCTCCATCCAGATCCTAGCTGGCTACCCTATGAATGTGGTGGTGAGCGTGGGACTGCTAGCTTAATTATAATTGCCGAGCCGCTATCGCTAAATTTCGTTTTCTCACCATTCACTCGAAAAAAAAAATATGATAAAACAATTAATTAAAAATAAATTGCGCAACAAACTGGGTATAGTCATCTATTCCACGTCTAGTTTTCCGTATGTCTACTGCCCCTTCCCACACAGAACATAATTATTTCTAATTATCGATCTTAAATTTTGACTATTACTTGTCCATGCATCTAACATCGACGCTCCTCTCTAACCAGTCATGTTCGACCATTCAACGACATTCTCAGCTTTATTATTATTATTATTATTATTATTATTATTATTATTATTATTATTATTATTATTATTATTATTATTATTATTATTATTGTTATTGTTGTTGTTGTTGTTGTTGTTGTTGTTATTATTATTTTTATTAATATCATTATTACCCCACGTGGACATTACTAATCATCAATAGCCTGTTAGTTCTATAGCTCTCAGCGTGTTCGGCCTGTAATTACTCCTCGATCCCCAACCACTATCACCCGAGACACTAGATACATTCTCTGCTATTACTACTAACTCACTAGTCTAATCACCGAATTAATATAAATTACATAAGCCTCTTACAAAAAAAAAAAAAAAAAGGGAAACAATTTGTTTGGGGAAAAAAAAAACAGAGTGGTGATCTATTTAACTTTGAATCTAATAGCCGAGTTAGAATAACAAAACAAAACAAAACAAAAGAAAAAAACCTATGTTGCAGTGCTGGCCTCACCAACAAATCAGTAAATCGTACTCATTTCCTATTCTTGATCTAACTCTACAACGAAATAAAATAAATTAAAATTGGTATCCCTCTCACTCAAAACTTTGTTTAACTTCGGGTTGACAGGCTTGTACGACAGCCAGCTCTGCTGCAGCTCAGTACGGTCCCATCAACTCGCTTCATTATTCGATCTCGACAGGACCACCCATCCAAAACGGCTGTAGTAGCATGTTATCATTCTACAATTATGTAACTTATGTTCATTCCTTCGCCTATGTTTGCGACTAACAACAAAACCACACAATCGTGTGCTTTACAATATCATTAACTTTACCATCCGTTAGACCTGTCATGTTTGCGTTACCAGGAAAGTATTCTATTAAGACCGGCTGATTAAAAAAAACAAACCAGCAAAAACCCAAACAAACAAAGGTTAGAGTCTTGATATCACTTCTCCTTAAAATCGCAAAGCTAACCGCCTGGCCTTAACATCTACGGCGTTTTAAGTTAACGCTAATCTGCTTAAGAAATAAACATTTTACTGAACTATTGTAACTCAGAGCGAAAAAGCGGTGATTAAAAAAAAAAAAAATGGGTTCCTCTAAGCTCATGTGGTTGTTTTAGTGCGAGCAGCAGTGTGCATTTCGCATTATTATTGGACCCAAAACTATCATCACGATCGCGATATCCAAATTAGTAGCAATTTATTGTCCTCGGTATTGAATTGATACAGACGTACAAGTAGAAAAAAGCTCCCTCGCGAATATCAAAACGATAGCTCAAACGGGAAACGTCGTTATTCGGACCTCCCACGAGTTGGCCGTTTCTTTCTATATTAATTTTATCTCTCCTAATAGTGTAAAGTATTGATTTTCAAAGTTGAACCAAGAAGCTAAGACTTAAAACGGCAGATGCAGCAATGCAGTAAAACCCATGGTGGTGAGTTCATTAGGCCTACACACTCGCAAAAGGCAAGCTGTTATGCAGAAAAAAATACACGCATGGTATAATATTGCAATGGAAAAAACCGCCCCCTGCTGCTTTATGCAAGTTAGCTAAAAAAAAAAAAATGAAAAAGTTCAGGTGATGCTTCAACATGCAGGTATGTTCACAATTTAAGTCTACCAGAGAAAGAGATGTGTTGTGGGAGAGTGATAGAGATATAGAGATAGACAGAATGAAAAAAAATGAAAAAATAAAGAGAGGTGGAAGATTTCACCCCCCCTCCCTCTCCCACCTCTCTCTCTCCCTCTCTCCCTCTCTCTCTCTCTCTCTCTCTCTGCTCAGCTCAACTCAATCACAGAGCGCGTGAGGCCTGGCCACTGGACCAATGATCGATAGACACCTATCGTGTCTTCCTCTCCGTTTACGGAAGCAGAGAAAACAGGAGCAGCGGACCGTGGCGCTCGCCCAGTGGCAAGTGGCCCACAAGCCACATCAAATATCGATACATTCGACTTTTCGATTTCTTCTAATTCTCTTTCTTTTCTTTTTCTTTCTTTCTTTTTTTTTTTTTTCCCTTCAATCGAATCTGTCTGTCCGTTACGTTTCCCCATTGAGGCTGAGGAATATTTTTTTTTCGTGCAAATCCCTAGAATTGTCTATACTTATGAACCGCAAAGGTTGGATGGCTTAAGCTAGAGCTAGAGAGGGGAGGGAAGGGAGAGGAGAGGGAGAGAGAGAGAGAGAGAGAAAGAGAGAGAGAGAGAGAGAGAGAGAGAGAGAGAGAGAGAGAGAGAGAGAGAGAGAGAGAGAGAGAGAGAGAAGCAGAGACGTACACACGCTCAAAGAAAAACAAGGAATTGAAATGGGAGAAAGGCAAAGGCAGATAAAGAGATCAGACGATAAAAGTAAACCGAGATGAAAGAAAACGAGAGATAGATAAAGAAACAGAAAGATAGACAGATACAAAGCGAGAAAGAGAATAGGAGAAAGGCAACAGAAAGATTAAGACAATACAATGAGAAAAAAAAATGAGGAAAGAGAGGGAAGGAGAGAGGAAAGAAAATAAAAACAAAATAATGAGATATCTTGCCGCACTACACCAATAGGACCGCATGCCGCATTACGAGCTGCCTCAATAGGTAGGTGCGTCTTTTTATCCGCAGGTCATACTCAGACGATGCCTCTTTAGCGAGTGTTCCGTTTCATCGTTACGGACACTAAAATCACCGGACACATCGCGGAAACTTCACCCACAACAATTATTACCGCACCTCTCGCCACATTAATTTTCACTCCTCCAAAGCCAACTACAACAACAACAACAACATTACTACTCTCGGAACTATTTTCTCCTTCAACCACATCCCGTGGCGGGCAGCCGCTGTAGCCTACTCACCAGGCCCTTGGGCGCGTTCCTCCTGAAGAACGCCTTGCAAGACTCGCACGAGATGGCGTCGAAGTTGTAGCCGAGGGCTCGGTCTCCGCAGACGCCGCAGTACTTGTCCTCCTTGTTCTTGCGGGTGCCCTTACCGCCGCAGCCCATGCCGTCCGTCGGGCTGTGGTCCAGAGATCTGTAGTGCGGCGGCATGTGCTCCAGGCCGCCGGGGTCGTCAAAGCTGGGGACGGAGAGGGTGACACAAGATGGTTAATGCATTAATAAGTTAGTTTTAATTTTAATTTTTAATTTTAAGATAATTATAATGGAGTTTCTCCGTGATAAAATCCTGTAAGGCTCGGTACCGCTGGAAAATGAAAAGATCACGCACCCCAACTCCCCTCCAATAAAAAAAAAAATAATAAATAAAAGTAAAGTAAGAAAAATGAGGTGGATAGGTTTTTAGCTCAATGCTTAAAAATTGTTGTGTTTTGTTTACAATAAAATTATAATTCCAACCCGGTACTTCAAGGTTGGCAAAAATAGGGGAAGGATTAATATTTTTTTTTTCTTTAAATAGTCTCATGGGTTGAAGATTACTTGTTGGAAAATTACCTTTCAAACTATTAATTTTCCTTTGAGCTCTAGCTAAACTAAAGAAACTGACATTAACATTTGAAAGACAATAATAATTATTCTTATACAATTTTCGGGAAAAAAAAGGGAACAGCCGAAAGATATGACTAAAAGTAAAAAAAAAAATGTCGTTGACGAAGAAGGGCTGCAAAAAAAGAAACAAAAACTAAGGCCATAAGAACTGCGGCAAATTGCAGAAAGATTGTTTTAATACAAAGAAGGTAAAATGACATCAATTAAAAGCGGCAAGAATTGTTTGAAACAATTTCATGTACTGAAAGGCATAATTTGGCGCGAAAAAAGGGGCAGAAATGTGTGTGTGTGAGAGAGAGAGAGAGAGAGAGAGAGAGAGAGAGAGAGAGAGAGAGAGAGAGAGAGAGAGAGAGAGAGAGAGAGAGAGAGAGAGAGAGAGAGAGAGAGAGAGGGATAGAAGAGGAGTAATAGATAAAGAGACCAACAGAAATATGCAAAGAGTGTGTAAGAGAGAAAGATTTGAAAAATAATGCTGATCCGCGTGGGAGAAAAAAAAAACAACAAAACAAGAAATCAACGGCGAAGACGGATCATAGATACACAGAATTGGGATAGTTATAAATCGCTTCATGTGTCAGAAATGCGGTGTCATGTCTCTAGGGAAGGCAGAAAAAAAAAAGAGGAACAGGCATTTTTTGGGAAGGCCTTTGTCATTTGAATTTATGGCCTACAACTATTTGAGGGACCCCATGTCTACACGCCACATCAATCATGACCAGGTCAGTCGGAGGGTCCGTAGCGGCCGAAGAGGGTTAGGGGAACGTACTGCTGCCGACCTGAGGCCACAGAAAAGCTGATCGTGTTTTGAGAGAGAAAAGTGCCGAACGGCAATAATGTTTGATATAACAAATTAAAAAAAAATTTAATCATGAACAACAACAACAAAAACAACAACAACAACAACAACAACAACAACACCACCACCACCACCACCACCACCACCACTACTACTACTACTACTACTACTACTACTACTACTACTACTACTACTACTACTACTACTACTAAAAATAATAATAATAAATACTAATTAAATAAATAAATAAATAATTAACAAAGTATAAAGAAATAAACAAATAAAGAAATAAATACAATTATCATAAAGCTCGTAAGCAGAACTGATGAGAGGAGAGAAAGAAAAAAAATTGCATAAGACGATAGTGTTCTCATTTGGGAATCGGAAAGAAGAGAAGAATGTTGGAAAAGGGTGATGGAGAGAAAAGAATCCCATCGGAAAACTAGTCTGAACAATGGCGTTTACGGAATGACCATGACGTCTTCCCCACTGACCATGGCGAGAAGGAGGACGCTTAAAATGGACCTGATGTGGCCTTCGTCCCTGGTACCTGGCATGTCCAAGCTCTGCCCCCCGGTTCTCTCCCCTTGACCCTTTTCACCTTGTTGTTGTGTGGGTCATCAGTTTGGTAAACCCAAAACACACACACACACAAACATTTTTATATCTTTCCCTTCTCCTTCTTCTTCTTCTTCTTCTTCTTCTTCTTCTTCTTCTTCTTCTTCTTCTTCTTCTTCTTCTTCTTCTTCTTCTCTCTCTCTCTCTCTTCTTCTTCTTCTTCTTCACGCTTATCAATTTCGAAATCACTGCTATACAAAAATAATAGTTGAGAAGTCTTGATTATGAGGCAAAGAAAGTGGTTGAACCTTTAGGCTTTTGACTTGATAAAGATGAGGGTCAAGCTGACTCCCAACTGACCCGTGCTCTGCCCTAAGAACTCTTTTCAGCGCTACTTTCGTTTTCACCTTACTGATGCTCCAATTCGACCAAAGGACATTAATTTTGTATCAATGCAAGGCAAAACAAGTATGGGAATAATTTAAAAAAGTACAGATCGATGAGTCGTTAAAGATTGTGCTATCAATTATACTGAATAACATTTTACTACTGAAAAATAATGAAGGTTGAAAATGAATAGAAGAAACCCAAAACATGAGTTTCATGTCTTAAGGAATTATAACTAATATAAATTATACAAAAGGGCGAGACAAAAAGAGGCAGGCAGGAGAGAAAGAGAGAGAGGGAGGGAGAGAGAGAGAGAGAGAGAGAGAGAGAGAGAGAGAGAGAGAGAGAGAGAGAGAGAGAGAGAGAGAGAGAGAGAGAACAGAGAAACCCAACTGACTGTCGGGGAGGACGGGGTCACGCAGTACAGCAACAAAAATTCCTTTCGCTCAATGTTTGGATAACATGATCACCAACTTACGGAACTTTTGAGAAGAGGTGTAAACTTACGCTAATCTGGCCATCTTTTTTTTTACCTCCTCAACCCCACAACTTGCGCCCTCTCCCTACCTCCATGCGAACACATTCACACGAGATCTTTACGCCTTACTTTTAAGTTCTCTCCACATTTTTACGGAAGAGATAGTCTATGTGATGGGGAATGGGTCCCGTAAATACCACTCCAGGCAGGCGACTATCACATTCAAGATCTTGCGCTACGACACTCAGAGAAGGCGATGGCCGCATCGCTAACGCCTTCTAGACCAGAGGACAAGCGAGAGGGACATATCATTACCGACACCGTCTCATGTGAAGAGGTGTCAGATCAAATCTAGATAGGAGGTGGGAACCCCCTCTCCCTCCACCCCCCCCTCTCTCTCTCTCTCTCTCTCTCTCTCTCTCTCTCTCTCTCTCTGACCACATCCTTCGTCCCTCGGACTGCTAGCTTGGACAGGGTCCAACGTACTGGTCAGCAGAAAAATGGAGCAAATACGCAGAAATGAGCAATGTCAAACTTCGCGCAATGATTATCTTTCTTCTTTCTCTATCTCACTCTCTTTTTTTAACTTCTTTTGAGTATTTTTTTTTTTTTAAGATGCAGTGCGTCATTCTGTTCAAATAATGCGTTGATCCTGTATCAAAAAATGAAAAAAGGTATATAAAACCTTTATTCTTTTCTTCTATCCGTGACATTCATCATCATATTTTTGCCCTCATTATCTATCTCTTATTTACTCTCGCCTCTCCCTCCTTTTTTCCCCCTCCAACCCCAATTGCATCGTCCTGATGGTCCAGTCAACTTTTCTGTCCAAAACCAGCTTCGGCGAGTTGATGAATGACCACTCCCGAGTTGACCGGATACCGCTGTCAGTCATCTTGACCACCACCAGCCGTGCTTCACGCACGACGGAGGTGTGGACAATCACTCTCACCTGAACAGTGTACGGTATAGATCTAGTAATATTGCCCAAGTCCTGGTAAAATCTTTCTGAACTGATCTGATCTTGACCCCCCCCCAAGGGAGTGGACTGACTGACCAGTCACAGTAAGTAAGTGAGTGCATGCAGAACAGCGCTGTCAGCAGTTGAATTGCTGATCTCTACACAGTCGTGTTTCCCATGTTAAACACGACTATAGCTGCAGATACTGGACGAATGAGTGAGAGAGAGAGACAGAAATTTTTTTTATCAAAAGTAACATACTGTCAGTTATTCATTGGACAGCAACGCAAAGGATTAGCGACATCCAAGGCGGTCTTAATTCTAATGTAAAGGCAACATCCTGTGTTAAATCCACAAGACTTGACCAATGGGGCAGGGAGGGAGAGAGACAAAATGATAGACAAACAGATAGATTAACAGATTGGAAGGTATGCAGATAGAAAGATCGATAGGCAAACAGATAAATAAAGAGAGAAAGAGAGAGAGAGAACGAGAGAGAGAGAGAGAGAGAGAGAGAGAGAGAGAGAGAGAGAGAGAGAGAGAGAGAGAGAGAGAGAGAGAAGGGGGTGGGGGAGTGGACAGAAAAGACAGAGAAAGAGTTGGACAGATAGATTTGTATTTTATAATTAGTTCCTATAGCATTTTTTTTTTTTTTAAATTTTTCAATTTTTGGCTTTGATACAGTTGAAACTTATCAATAACGATCCCATTCACAATAATTACAGAATCCGATTACGGATAACAAAAAAAAAAAAAGAGAACAAAACGCCAAAGGACTCCTTTCACAAGGGGAAGCCGACCGATATAGCTTATAATTTTCCTTTCTTTCCTTTTCTATTATTTTCATTATATTTGAAAAGGATCCCTGCTTGAAGAGGAAACGTGCTCCCTTCACTAACGAACAGTTCACTTCATTAAAGAATTAACGAAACCAGTCCCAAATCCGGGACTATTTAGAGGATTTTTTATTTTGTGCCAAAAAAAAAAAAAAATATCACAAGAGATAATGAAATTGCAACAGCAGTTGATATTATGAAAGCGGGTGCAACTCTTATGTGCGACGGTCTTATGGCGGGAAAAGCGGAAAAAAAAAAAAAACCAATCCACCACAAAACGAACAAAATGAATTAGCAAAAGAAAATATTACAAGAAAATTTTCTTTTTTTCAATTTGCACACATCGATACATAAAAAAACTTGATGACCTCAGAACCGTTGACATTACAAAATAAAAAAAAAAAAGCTCAAAAGTTGCCCCTTTCTTCGTTCGCATTCGAAACGTGTCTCTTCCCCCAGTTATTTCTTTTAAAGTTTAAGTCAGTGGACCAGTAGGATGGCTACACTCAAGATAGTTGTACAGTGCACCGAAATGACACCAAATTGCTTGCATCACCTCCATTATTTTAACCCAGGCAGGTGGCTAGCCTACTTACAACAGAGTAAGTTATCCTGGTTAAAGTTGTAACGTCTTGACCAACCGACCGGCTTAGCCGATTGCTCATTGCGTTCAAATTTACCTCGAGCACGGATCTGTGCAGGCTTCGGTACGAATTTTACCAGTAGGTAAGAATCATGCCCGTCCTTTTAAAAGGGGCGATTATTCTGTTCACACCTCGAAATGTCACGCACGGAAAGGATTATGAATGCCCGCGACCCTTCTCTTTCAACCGAGCACGCATCTTGTCTGTGCCGATGATCAAACACAATTAACGCTTTTTGTAAAGAAAGGGGTGTGGGGGTGTGGGAGGTGATTGAAGTCTAATTAAGAGAGAGAGAGAGAGAGAGAGAGAGAGAGAGAGAGAGAGAGAGAGAGAGAGAGAGAGAGAGAGAGAGAGAGAGCCAACACTGAACGCAAACATGACTCAAAAGGCTGGGGAGAGGGGGGAGGAGGAGAGAGAGTCATTCAACTCAGCATAGCAATGCAACATTAATACAAAATAAAGCCGAGTAGATCAAACGTTGGTTTAAAATAATAATAATAAAAAACAAGTTAGTAATCATAATAAAACAAGTCCAGAATGACCCCCAGCGCTGCTGACATAAGCCCCGTTGAGTAGACAAAGCGATGCAGCGCCTCTACCGTTCTGTACATAACAGAGCATCCCTCTAAACTCAATTCAAACAAAAGCCCGAAATCTTCAGAAGAAAAAGGGGGATACTAATGACGGTCACCATTTACTTTGATCTATGACAAACAGCACTTGACTGCCACTAAAACTGTTGCTTAAAGTTGCGCACTCACCACTCCTTCAACGTTAATTTCTTCAATAATAATAATAATAATAATAATAATAATAAAAACAACAACAACAAAAACAATAACTATAAAAAAAGAACTAGTAGTAGCAACAGCAGCAGCAGCAGCAGCAGCAGCAGTAGTAGTAGTAGCAGTAGCAGTAGTAGTAGTAGTAGTAGTAGTAGTAGTAGTAGTAGTAGTAGTAGTAGTAGTAGTAGTAGTAGAAGTAGTAGAAGTAGTAGAAGTAGTAGAAGTAGTAGTAGTAGTAGTAGTAGTAGTAGTAGTAGTAGTAGTAGTAGTAGTAGTAGTAGTAGTAGTAGTAATATTAAAAAAAAAACTTGCGCAAGTTGTCATGCTTACTACGATAGAAAACTAACCACAGGCTCATGAGCTTTTGGTTTATCGACTGGCAAAAATAAAGATAGAGATCCGCTCTATCATTACAAAATTATGTCATACGAATTAGTCATGAGTAAAACCCCATTAACAGACCGTGAGGATAATAAAAAAAAAAAAATTGCTGTAAGCCAAAATAGAATTCATCAAGAAATTCAGTGACGTATGAAACAAACTACTTTTATAGGCGAATTTTAGGCATAGGCAAAATGAGTCGGTGCAAAGAGCAGAACTGTGACAAACTAAAAGCATCAGAAATGGAATGCTTGAGGGGGAAAAAAATGTCACATCAGCAAGAACAGCAGGCGAAGCAGTATGAGTAGAAGTAGCAGCAGCGGTAGCAGTGTTGTTGTCCTTGTATCGTAGAAGAAGAAGGAGGAGGAGGAGGAGGAGGAGGAGGAGGAGGAGAAGAAGAAGAAGAAGAAGAAGAAGAAGAAGAATATAATAAAAATAATAACAATAATAATAATAACAACAACAACAACAACAATAACAATAATAATAATAATAATAATAATACGAAGAAGAAGAAGAAGAAGAATATAATAATAATAAGAAGAATCACCATCAGCAACGAATTACTATCACATTCTTAACCGGGCTCCTCATTCTCTTCCACCGTTCAAAGCCAGGAGGAAGCTGGCTAATTAAAAGGCTAGCGAATGCCATCATAATATTCATAACACAGGGCCTTTCGGGCGATGCGATATGCGTCAACGAGCGCAGTGCATAATTACCCTCTGTGCACGTCCACAAGCCGCCCACTTCTCAAGCCGAGCACACACCTAGAAGCAGCTAGAGAGAGGCAGGCGGACGGGCAGGCAGGCAGGCGGGCGGGCGAGTGGTTAAATGTCACTGCTTTTATTGTGTGACACACTTGACTGCTTCAAGAGGCGCAATTAACGGTATTTTCACACTACACACTTTTAAACAACAACAGGAGAGCAATAATAGTTTGAAGAAAGAGAAAAAGTAGTGTATATATATATATATATATATATATATATATATATATATATATATATATATATATAAATATACATACATAATAAAAGAAGGAGAGGTCATAGAAAGACAGAGCAGGTTGAAAAGTCCGAACAATCGTGTATAGTATAAAACGAACATTTACTCGATTGCATGCATTTATTTGTGTCGTTTGTAATTATCATGTTCAAGGAGATTACGAACCAGAACACGACAAACGAATTACTTAAAACAAATGCAGAAACGAAACCAAACAAAACAAAAAAGCAGCATCAGCACCAACAGAAACTACAACAGCAACAACGAGAATCGAAAGACAATGTCAAGAACAACCCTAAGTCCACAATGAACTCGCCGCCCCTTTACTGGATAGATCTGCCTTCTAGTACGGGGCCCTGCTGATCTTAATCTATCTCAACTCAAGGCGGCTAGGACAACACGGCTCTCTAATTGGATGTAATTAACGGCAATGATTAGCCCTTGGTGCCTTCTCACATGTTCACAAATTTCCATTTCCCCCCCTCCTCCCTAAACTCGGAGACACACACACACCGCCTCATCCAAGCTCCATGTCTTCTCTTTTTTTTTTTTCCTTACATGCCCAAAATTAATGTGCTCTTTAAACGATCATTACGTCGCTATAAACTGTTTGGGCTGTTTACGTGCACTCCGAGGCACTTTTATACAGGGCATGGAGTGCGCTATAACATAAATAATGAATACTTAATGGGAGGGGGTTAAGGGTAAGATCATGAGGTATAAATAACGAAGATATGAGAGAGGAAAAAAGTTGAGAGGTTTAAAGAGAGGCGTGTGTTGGGGAATAGGAATCCTCAAATGATAAAATGGTACAAAATAATAATTATAATAATAATAATAATAATAAAAAAAAAAAACTTGGAACCATGAAAGCTTTTAAAGCGAGCACGGCGCAGCGCATGGGCTGAGAACAATTAGCAAGAGTTTATAGAGCACAAAGACTTGAAAAGGAGCGCGCTTTCGTTGTCAAAACGATGAATGGTAAAAATCACTGGCCCAGGTGCGCACTGGTTTAAAAAAAAAAAAAAAAAGAGAAAGGAAAGAGGGAGAGAGATAGAGATAGAGAGAGAGAGAGAGAGGGGGGAGGGAGAGAGAGACAGAGAGAGACAGAGAGAGAGAGAGAGAGAGAGAGAGAGAGAGAGAGAGAGAGAGAGAGAGAGAGAGAGAGAAGGAGTGATAGAAAGAGAAAAGAAAAGAAAAAAAAATATGGAGATAAGACTACATTTAGATCGCAGATCTCTTCTTAACCTCTTCAGGGTGTAGATCTAAAGACCATTACATCTATGCGGCCTGTAAACCACAGAGCCTGGGCTAGGGGTGATGTCCTGCTTAGAATTCATCTGACACATCAGACGTGAACAGGGGGATTCGCAGGGGATTAGATAAATAGAGTGGGGAGACAAAGCGATAGAGAGGTAGAAAAAAAAGAGAGATAAAGAGAGACAAAGAGAGAGAAAAGGGCGGGGAGGGGGCAGGAAGAAACAAAGTAAGAGAGACAGACAGAGAGCCAGAGTAGACACCGACGGGACAGCGACTACCGACAATAATATTCCGACAAACTGACAGGACAGTATCAGGTTTGATTTCAAACTCGATATCATTCATACAACACGGATTAAAATCCATTAATAATACATTATATATGTCAGTTGCCAAGGAAAAAGTCACCAGATATCTTTACTAACCTCTATTTTTTTTTCTCTTTGTATAGCTTCTACAGACGGAACGAATAGAGCAATAGGGCCGGTGGCAACGGGCGGACAGTTTTGTCAACTGACGGAAAATTCTGAAAACAGACGGACAATTCCTGGAACTGATCCGCAAAAAAAAAAAAAAAAAAAAAAAAAAAAAAAGCCGGCAAACAATAATGCGGCAAGTCTCGCCATGTCCGGATCCACCAATGAGACGGCTTCTGTCAACCTGTGCGGCCTTTGGTCGTCTAGCTCTGGATTCAATTATGCTTAAGATAACTAGAGCCAGGTCTGAAAATCACGTTTAATCCGTTCGGGCGTTCTGGATTTCTCTTCTGGGCCTGATGGACGAGCCTTGTCTTGTATAATCTGTTCAACTTTTTTTCGCCTTATAATTGGTCCAGACGAAGTGAATGAAACTGCTGAACGAGACTAGAAAACAGAGAGGAGTGTGAGAAAGTGAGAAAAAAAAGAAGGTAGATCATGAGAGAGAGAGAGAGAGAGAGAGAGAGAGAGAGAGAGAGAGAGAGAGAGAGAGAGAGAGAGAGAGAGAGAGAGAGAGAGAGAGAGAGAGAGAGAGAGAGAGATATGTACCTACGTCGGGAGAAAAATAAGGCAAAAGAAAAACAAAATGTGCTAATGTTCAGCAAGAAACACTATCCTAAAAAAAAAAAAGAAGTAAGAAACTAATCTTCTTGCCCAGCTTTAATCCCCAGTCTTTTCCTTTTCCTTCGTCATCCTTCGCACTACCGATCAGACTTGATGAAGCACCGGCCGGCAATCGCGGCAGCCAGCTATGCCAGTGACGCCGCCAGTCCGGGACCTATGGTATCCGGAAAATGGTCGGAACGACCGGGTCGACCGACCCACGGCCATAAACCGCTAATTGAGTCGAGTACCCGGGACAGGCTGGAATCCGCCAGCCTCGCCAATAAAACCCGAGCCAGGTTGGCTTAGAGATGAGTGATAAAAGAAAAAAAAAAGGGGGGGGGCGGAGAGGAATGGTACCATCCGGTACAGTTTTGTCAGATCTCCCTGGACCATGGCTCGATTATTCTTCGGACAGCCCGATATCTGGACAATCATGCTCTCTTAAGGGATTTTATTTTTCAACAAAGATTTGCAAAAAAGACGATTATGGAACCGGACATATCGATTAACGAGATCGGAGAAAAATGCTCTGTAGATAAGACTTCTTTGAAAACTTCCATCACTCCAACCATCGCTGAGACGTGTGTGACTAGAGACATCAGTCGTCTTCCCTCCCCCTCCCTTTTGACTTCTCGAAAGATTAATTATGAGGCAAACCGATTGTCTTCTAGTACCCCTAAAAGGAAAAAAAAAAAAAACACCAAAAGCCAGCGTGAGTTTACTTCGCCGTTCCTGAGCAACGAAGAACTGCGACTTCGGGAATGGAGGGTGCACTTCAACTGCAGCGGTACAGCAAGATGAGAATGGATATTGTGGTTGCGCGGTAATACTAAGATGTGTACATTTTGATGAATCTAATCTCTCCACAATTTGAAGTCTATAGATGAAGTGTATCAATTCATAAGGAGACGAGAGAGAGAGAGAGAGACAAAGAGACAAAAGGTAGATTAAAAGATATTCAAGGAGATGAAGGGAGAGAGGGAGGGAGAGAGCGAGAAAGACAGAGAGAAAGAGATATAGAGAGAGCATTGCATTATTCGAATGATGAAGATCGGAAAAAGATAAAACCATTCCATATGTACCCCCTTTCCTTTTCTCGCCCAAACACACATACACACCACCTACACAAACACGCGTCTCAAAATAATAATTAGAGCTCTATCGAACCAATGCCATCCCGATACGGGCCACTTAGGGGTCAGAACCTCTCCCGATGGGTGTTATTAGGAGCGGTGATTTGGGTCAAACAAACAGAGGTTTGCTCCCTCTTGCCTTTCTCTCTCCACACGATCCACCCGATCCACCCTGATAACCGCTGGACTAACTGACTTGTTAGCCGCGCTCTAAGTGAGCTAATTATCCGGGCATCATTACGAACTTAAACTTCGTCGTGTGGGTCCAGGAAGAACTAGAGGGGAAAAGTGAAAGGTGGAGGGGGAAAAAATGAAGAAAAAATGAAAAAGAGAAGGGGAAAAATCAGTGTCACGAAGTCATAATCGATTAAACGTGCGATGATAAAGAAAATAATGATAATCAGAGAGAGAGAGAGAGAGAGAGAGAGAGAGAGAGAGAGAGAGAGAGAGAGAGAGAGAGAGAGAGAGAGAGAGAGAGAGAGAGAGAGAGAGAGAGAGAGAAAGCGAGAGAGGGAGGGAGGGAGATAATGACAAAGAAAGTAAAAAAAAGGTAAAGAAGAAATAACATCATATTAATTTTCTTCACGCTCACAAAATTTCATGTGCCAGGTTCTTTCACCTGTGTAAATTAATATACAAATACACATGTACACGTTCCTCGGCACTTTGTGAATCGGATCTTCAACATCCAAATGAGTCCCAATGATAAATCATGAATTCGAACATTGACAATCATTAATCCTGAGAGGATGGCATGTAGCATAGTCAATCCTCATAAATAATGAAACCGCTACCACAGCTGCAACAACTGCCACAACATGTACTACTAATGCTGCTACTGCAACGGATCGTGACTAATGCTATTACTGCTGTTGCTACTACTTGATGCTTTTTTTTTGTACTTTTTTCTAATTCTTGATCGATATCAGTTATCAACACTTTGAAAACAAATTTGTACAACGTTGCCATGTAACCATACACACTAATCTACAATACTGAAAACGTATAATAATAATAATAATAATAATAATAATAATAATAATAATAATAATAATAATAATAATAATAATAATAATAATAATAATAATAATAATAATAATAATAATAATAATAATAATAATAATAATAATAATAATAATAATAATAATCATAATAATAATAATAATAATAATAATAATAATAATAATAATAATAATCATAATAATAATAATAATAATAATCATAATAATAATAATAATAATAATAATAATAATAATAATAATAATAATAATAATAATAATAATAATAATAATAATAATAATAATAATAATAATAATAATAATAATAATAATAACTGCTAAAGACCTACCCATAACCGAAGAAATCGAAGGCAGTAAAGCAAGCACTTCCTCCAACGTACTCGGATCTCATCTTTTATCGACGACTATAAATTCTACGCTGTTTCAAGGAATATATCTCTTTTATACCCTGTAGAAAAAAACGATGGAAAAAAAAGGAAGTCCAGCCTGCGCACAGCACGCTAGCACAGCCTCGTCCTGCAATGATTCTGACCGAGATTGCAAGATATAATATATTGACTATACCGACTAACAGGAGATACCAGAACTTGGTGCAAGGCTGTTACAGCAAACACACCGTGGCAGTCGACCGTGACCGGTTCTCAGATCTACTGGACTGGAGGAGCCCAAACCAAAACAGGAAATGACGCCAGTCCGGTTGTCGAACTCGCGCATACTACGCCGAAATGCGGGCAAGACCAAAACTGTTTCTTGTCCAAGACGAGTCTCTCATTTTCTGCAGTGTTTTATTATTTTTTTTCCATACGATTGAAACAAAACTCAGCGTGGAAAACACGAATCAGAGACAAATTACCTGGGATAATTTTAGTAGACTTCTCGGGATTGCATACTCTAAGCGTCTAATTAAACCAACTATGCTGAGAACGAACTTGGTAAACAATTTAAAGCCTAAGCAAATGAATCTATTCCGAGTCCTTTGCTGACAAAATAATGCAAGTCGGCCGCCTCCACAGGATCCTCACCGCCCCCACACAGAAAAACATTTTTTTTCGGACCAAAGAAACAAAACAAATCCAACGCCTAGCTGGCATGGTCAGTACCGTAACACTACAGGTTCACGCCACAGCGGTCAGCCGCAATTCCCTTTCTCTCCCGGTCAGTGAGCAATGTCCAGAAAAGTCCTTGGCTAGTACAGCTCTGGACGTAGGCGACCTGAAGCACTCTGTCTAGTTCCACACGCTCTAAAATTAGTCAATGGATTTCCCCCATTACTCTATGCTGTATCGAAAGTAGGCTGCGATTATTCGTTTTGATTGACCAATAATTATCTCCGGCCGCGTGACTTTTGATGACGCACGGTTTCTATTTACAGCGACAAATTAACGCATATCACACACTTCGCCGAATATAACATACAATTTTTTAAACCTTTAAAAAAACATTTTTTTTTTTTATTTCAATTCACTACAAAAAGAAACATAAAAAACTCTCTCTCTCTCTCTCTCTCTCTCTCTCTCTCTCTCTCTCTCTCTCTCTCTCTCTCTCTCTCTCTCTCTCTCTCTCTCTCTCGGACTCCAAGGCTATCTCTTGATGGAGACCTTCATTATTAATGTCTGTCTCCAATTCTTACCGATTTCCCGCCGAATTGCCCCAAAGTTGCAACTTTCTACCTCACACCGCTGTTAACATGGCTCAGTACAGAGATATAAATAAATAGCCCCCCTCTGCTGAACTTAACTACGTAGGTAGACTGACCCCAGCTTGCCCTGTCGGCGTAGCACCAGACAGACCTCAGTGACCTTTCCGCTGAGCGACCAGGCGGAAGTAAAATCCCGGGGTCGCTGTGTCCACAATGGCTTCCAGCCACTCGGCAGCCAACAACAATGACCGCGGCACCATAAAGCATTGAAAAAAGAAAAAGAAAAAAAGGGGGGAAAATCAACGTTGCGGTACCATTTACCAGATGAAAGGCGCCGAGTCAGCCTACGTAGACTGCAGTTAAACCGAAAGTAGATACTGAGCACTCTCTCTCTCTCTCTCTCTCTCTCTCTCTCTTTCTCTCTCTCCCTCTCTCTCTGTGCGTGACGCATACGGTGAGAGTTGTCTTATTCTTCTCCTCCGTTCATGCATTAGAAAAAGGGGCTCCGTCAAAATACTGTCATTAATTTTTTTTTAAACTACATACCTTTTTCTTTTCCACATTTATTATCATGCTGCGCTTAAATGGGGCGTTTGCTTAGCTCATATGAAGTTACTCAGAGTTATCTTCAGCGCAATTTCTCTTCCTCCCAACACCCGTTTACCTATCCTTATCTGTTTTTACTTTTTTACTTTAATTTGAACTCCTCCAACCTCTATTATTATTATTATTTTTTTATTTTTAATTTTATTTTACAGGGGTAGGGAGAGAAAAAGAGAGAGAGAGAGAGAGAGAGAGAGAGAGAGAGAGAGAGAGAGAGAGAGACAGAGACAGAGAGAGAGAAAGAGAAAGAAACAGACAGACATACATTAATAAAGAACGGGAGAAAAGAGAAAGACAGAGAAAGGCAGACAGACATACAAACAGGAAAAACAAAGTGGGAATCAGTATGATAGACTCAGGCGGGAAGGGAGATTGAGAGATGAAAAGGGTGACCGGAGGAAAAGAAAGAAAGGGACCACAGAGAGAGAAAGAGAGAGAGAGAGGGAGGGAGGGAGAGAGAGATAGAGATTGATATATATATATATATATATATATATATATATATATATATATATATATATATAAAACAATCTTTCTTTTGTTCAGAGAGCTGCTCCACTTGAACAACTGATCAAAAGAAAGATCCTCTCCCACTGCGTGCACAGAGACCGTTCCCTGCTGTCAAACATAAACACAAACCACCGGCCATTACTCACAGCCATCTGACGAGAACTGCACGGGCTCGAAACTCTGGAGTCATGGCAAACCAAAACTTTATCGAGGTAATCAATTTTGTTATTATCATTGTTTAGCTCCCTTTGTCGAGCACTATCACAGAATGCTAGAATAACGATCAAAGTAAATTAACAAGACAGAACTGCATCTGTCTTGATAATCATTTGACCGGAATGATGAGCTCCGCAAAATAGCTGTGACCCTCCTCAAAATAGCATCAGCTCTAATACAGAGGGTCGGGCGGAGGGAGGGGGGTCGCATCTAATACCTTCTATTGTGTCTCCTCTACACTTTTCTTAAAATAAAATCAAATAAAGTAAAGGAAATTTGAACGAGTTGGGCCTGTTGGCAAGTTAGACCCTCAAAAAAAAATTTTTTTTTTCTTCACCACTTCACAATAGGAAACGAGTGAAAACTGGGCCCTCTTCGGGACAGATATAAAAATAGCATGAATGCAAACGGAGGCTCTTGATTTTCGAGAGAAAGCCGCTCCTATTGACATAGGCGGCTCGCTTATTTTCGCAGCAAATAGTTTTTTTTTTTCTTTTTGGTCCCGTTTTGACAAAATTTCGGAAGCCCTATGAAGAGGGAAAGAATAGAGCGAGAGGTAGAGGCATTTCAACGCCGCCTATTGAGTTACCTTTTTTGAAGTTGATTAGATACTATGGGCTTATTTGAACAATCAAGATTATGGGGGGGGGGGGAGAAGAAAAAAAGAAAGAGGAATGAAAGGTGAGCTAGAAGACAGAGAGTGAGATAGAGAGACGGGAGACAAAAACATAAAAAAGACAAGTAGGGGATGGGGGTGGGAGGGAAAGAGTGCTCAACAAAAAGCAAAATGACAATCCAAACTGTAGGCTGATATCCCATATGGCTATACTTAAAAAGTTCACCCAGAAGTGAGCCACAAAGAATCTAGAAAATATAGGTTAAACGAGGAAAACGAACGGGCGGAGAAGTTTCAGGTGGGTCCAATAACCAAAGAGATTATTCGCGAAAATTGCAGGTCTGAGTTTAAGTAATCCGGCGTTAGAAAAAAAATCCCTTCTCTTTGTATCATATCTAATCTCTTCAAAAACAGCCTAGTTTGAGACTGTTCTTGTACCTTTCTTCCACTTTATTCTAGTTCAATGACAAAGAACTCACTCTATTGAGGTCGATGCCGACTTTGATTCTAAGGAAAAAAAATTATTAAACGGGGGAAAAAAATAGCATCTGGTGAACTGTGGGCCAAGAATGTAGGCTGACTATTTATTGAAAGGGGGAATAACTACAGCCAACTCAACCGAGTGTTTAAGTGAGGGCGTGAGTCCTCTGGTGACAATAGGGCTTTGTATCCACCATCGTCTCGCGCACAACAATCGCTCAAAGAACTTCAAACTAATATCGTATATATGTATATATAGACATATATATATATATATATATATATATATATATATATATATATATATATATATATATAGTTTCTGGCACGGCGGGTCTAGTGGGAGGGAATGACGGCTCACTTTGGATGATCTTTTTGGTGGGACAATGTTATTGGACTCGAGCAAACAACGAGGTGTGGTGATATTGATCCTCGGCTCTGCGGTTTTATAGTAATAATTATATCAGACCTACTTGAAGTTGTCGAAATTTACCGAGAATGAAGCCAGAATGGCGCTAGGTAAAGCCGTGCTGGATGGCTCACACTTTACTATTATTATTATAATCACGTCCAGCTGGTGGGAAAAGTTAATGTCGTTCGTAAAGTGAAGAGAGGAACAGGTTAGAAATTCGAGGTTTTAGGCTTTGGTGCTTTCAAAATATTTTAAAATTAAATTGTGATATTTTTATTTTAGATGCCAGTATTACGCGTAGGACGAGCGGAGCGAAAGAATGTTCATCTTGAAGACTTATCTTAACTCCATTAAAAAAATGCATCAAATTCCGTCGGTACAGAAGCGAATCAGAGCACTCTCAAACTTCCCTTTCATAATGTTGTAGATGCAGTTTTTAACGCTCTAACAATTAAGGTTAGACAGTAATTCAATCGGCTGAACAACAATCTCTGCTAAGTCATATTCCAACATTAACGCCGATGCTTGACAATACTATAAAAATGAAACTAAGTATAGGATAGTAATTATATTGGGAAGACGAAGTAAAGCAAGAAAAGTTATAAGGCGAAAAGCCAGATATGGTTCCAAATTGTCTAAAATCACTAATCTGGTAGGTGGTAGCACTGTTGTGATGAAAGAAAAAAAAAGGTTTCGTCATTCTCATTCACTGTCTCAACACCAAATTCTTCACTTCCATTTTAATTTTTTTTTTTTTTACCTCAAAACCTCCTATAAAGGCATTTCGTGTTCGATGATCTCCCCATTCACTACACCCCCCCCCCCTCCCCTTCCTCAACCTCTCTCTCTCTCTCTCTCTCTCTCTCTCTCTCTCTCACACACACACACACATACACTCACACTTTAAGTCTCAAAACAGTTATTAACGCACGCATAGTAAAGTAATAAATGTCGCCCGTTTAGTGAAGTTCTTTTCAACCCGTCAGCAGCCCCAAACTACTGGAATGATTGGGCAAGCAATAGCTCTAATTCCTTGCTACTGAAAATCGTGACGGCAAGCGCGAAGGAACCTAATGGAACGCTACTTTTAGCCAGCCGCTGACCGGCCGTCAGATTTATCTAGATAGTTTTCCCCTTGTAAAGATCTAGAATCTAGCCTAGAACCATACGCGACAGATTCTGTTTCCCCCCCCCCCCCCCGAAAGCTGCCAGAACGGGTCTAGGAAGGATTCTGAATAGAGAAAGCGCAAAGCCTGCGCCTCTCAATGGCCCGACGGCTGCCTTCCCCTGGAGAGAATACTGAGAGGAAACACAAATACACAAGGCAAACAGAATATCCACTCTCGCGAAAAAGCAGGTGTGAGAACAACCGCTGCCGAAGGTGTGGTGGTGGTAGTGCTGGTAGTGGTGGTGGTGTTAGGAGTTCTTGCTGGAGGTAGTCTTAGAGCTACAGTATTATAGGGCTTAGACCTCGCAGAATGGAGATCGATTTTGTTGGATGGAAGGCACAGACGGGGATGTATCGGGGAGAGAGAGAGAGAGAGAGAGAGAGAGAGAGAGAGAGAGAGAGAGAGAGAGAGAGAGAGAGAGAGAGAGAGAGAGAGAGAGAGAGAGAGAGAGAGAGAGAGAGAGAGAAGAGCGAAAGAGAAAAATGGACGGGAGCACAATTACTTTCTTCGGTCCTGCCACCTTTTCATTCTTCGAGGTCCGCCACCATTCACAACACCGTAGGGGGATATTAATGGTCTTAAGTGGTGCTGCTGCTGTCGCATTCAACACGAGCCCCGGAGGTATATGGATACTGGTGCCCCGCACAAAAAGGGTCTCTTTCTTTCCTCCCAAACACACGGGCTTTATCTTATTTTCTCGAAGCTCTCAATTATTGAGTAAACAAGAAAACATTGGATATTTACTTCGCAGTTTCCCTCTCGAAGAGTCTTTAGACAAGAAAGAGGGGACGAAAAAGAAAATGTTTGTAGGCTAAGGGGGAAAGCCTCGCAAATCAAACGGTCGGGCTAATGGTATTGCAATATTCTTGATGCTACAAACACGTTAAGGGAGACTGGAGATCGGCAGGACAAAAACAAAAACAAAAAAACTTCGGGAAAACTATTCTACGTCCGACCCAATAAAATTTAATATATCCTAAACGAGGAAAAGCTACACAAAATAGACAAGGTGGAGCTCAAAATAAGTTTAATTTTTTCAGACAACAATTTTTTTCCCTTTCTTAATCTGGCTGAGCAGCACTGATCAATATCTAAAATTTCAACAGACGCCAAAACACACACCTACCCACCAAGATTCCCATTTCTAGCGCTGCCACCCCAGACAATGGTAGGGACAACCAGGATTATTATTGTGCTGCTACAGTCTCGATCATCAAACCCACCCATTATCGACGCCCACTGTTTGTAAAAAAAAAAAACCATCGCTCGAGGCCATCTTTCCCTTTTCTCTCTGTGTGTATGAGTGTGTCCGTTCGGCCCGCTGTTTAATTCTCCACTCCACTCGGGCAGACAAGGTAACACAGTTAATACAGCCGATCCGACAACGGCGTATTGGAACTGGTGGCAAAACTCTACAGTCTGAGGAAGAGGAGGATCTAAATCTGCCTGCCTTGCTTTGCTTTGATTTGCTTGCTTGTTTGTTTAAATTAATGCGAGTCGTTAGCACCAGTAGCAGCAGCAGCAGTAGCGGCAACGGCACTAGAGCAATACAGCGGTTTGTCTATCCTCATTACTCAAAACTGGTTAAGGACCTGGGTTTGCAGAGAATAAACAACTCAGTTCTACGCTCATTATCGATACTAAAATGAGTCTAAATCGAGAAATTTGACAAGACCGTCTCCTAATCAATCTCACTTATAAAAATGTCTCAAAATAATAATAAAAAAAAAATACAAACAAACAGCAAAACAACCTCAGCTCTTCGCTCATTATTCAACGATAAAATACCTTTAAATCAAGCAATTTGACTCGGTTCTTTCAAATTTAATACGGATCCGGACACTGAAATCTGTCCTCACATAGTTCCTCTTCCCTCGTTACAGAGAACTGACATGAATATTACGGACCAAAATAATATAACTATCCAGGAGAGATTAATTCTGTAGGAAATCCCCACCTTAAATCGTTTCAGGATCATCCCATAACAGAGACTAACAGAGTCGACAGCACAAAAAACTGTAATTATTATTTTGAAACGAGCAAGAGCTGGCGCTGAGTCGGGAGCAGACAGTGTTGTTCTGAGCAACAAGGGTAAACACGCTCTGGTTGATGACATATCGAGGCGATCTCCTGTACAAAATGAAAGCCATGAGAATTCGGGCTGGAAGGTACACAGTGAAAATCAATGCAAAGGGATTCATTCAGCAACTTGCAAAGCCGACAGAGAAATTTGCGAGTCGAAAGTAAGTTCACTTTAAGGCCTTTATTGATAAACGTGAAATATCCTTCCGAAGATCTTAAAATGCTAATGCTATGATACATGCACAAGTTCTAACCTATTGGCTTCTAGCACCCTTAGAGAACTTGGCTGCCTGAATACTGAGAGATCTCGGACAACAAAATCGACGCCGAAAATTGTACAAAGTATCCACTGAAAATTGAAAGTAGTCTAGGCAATATTATGACCATTTTAAATAAGCCTTGGGTCTTCTTAAAGAGTAAGTGTGTATCAATAATAATCGACGTAATGTAGAGTTTTCTCCGCGTGGATGGATGTGCGGTAAGTGAATAAAAGTTCTCGAGTTCACAACTTCATCTCACGGGTCAAGAACGGCTATGACAAAGACCCTTGCCAAGAAGATGCTGAAGATAACATCAACACTCTTTCACGAAAAATGATAATAATTATGTGATAAAAGACGATTTTGATTGAGGTCTAGGTGTTCAAATGTCGATGGGGTTGCCCAAATATACGGCCATAGTAACCATGGTGATGTTGATGCAGATGACAAAGATAAGACTTGGAGAAGAGTTCTAGAGCAATCTCCTCATGAACCTCACACAGTGTGGGACTCAAGTCTATGTGAACAGTAAATCAGAGGTCTGGTGCTATCAGCAGCAGTGTTGCTTACACGACAATCTACACGGTGACATTCTTTCTGGTACATTAAATTGTAATCCCAACCCACACACACACAGTTCTGCGGAAACTCGGGATACAGATAGACACGTGTCTTCGAATCTTGACCAGAAATCAACTTTAAAAGGAAAATGCAACAAAACTAGAAGCCGTCATTCCCAATCTCCAATTAAAAACAACCATTACTTAGGCGTCTGTATAATATCTTTGCTGTTTAGCCTTCAATCTTGGGTTTTCGTAAGATTTATTTCGATAAGAACATATGCACAGCCATCAATACAATATCAAGCAAAGGCAGCTAGATCTAGAATCTTTCTTTTCCTATCTTACCTCCTCCATACCCACTCCCCCCCCCCCCCACACACACACATCACGTCCTCACAAACACACGCATAAACCTCTTTCTCAAGTGTCTTTTTTTCCCCTTTCAACCGTCGCCAAGGATTGACTTTCATAAAGAGCCCTTTGTCTCTTTGTCTGCTAAAATAGTACACGTACCACATTACTACTACTTCTTTTTTTTTTTTTTTTTGTTATCTTTACTGATATCATATCATCAATCAATGCACTTCAATCTATTCCTCCTCGACTCGATGTCATACCGTGACCAATAACGTAGTTACGCTTGGCCTGTAATTAGTACTATCGGGGTTTTCACAGATGCGCAGGCACAATCAGGTTTCTTCATCGTCCAACCTGTGCGTTTTGCCAGTAAGTTTACAGCTGCTAGCTCTAGCACCAAGAGACCCTCTATGCCCAAAGGAGCGTGTGAAGGCAAGGAAGGAGAAGAGGAAAAAAAGAGGGGGGGGGGGAAATGGAAATGGAGGGTGGGAGGGGGAGGAGAGAGACAGAGAAAATAATCAAAAAGCGAATTTAATTTCACACTTCCACTTTTTAGTGCATCTGTTACCTAACTGCTATCAAAACCATTAGCTGAGAGAGAGAGAGAGAGAGAGAGAGAGAGAGAGAGAGAGAGAGAGAGAGAGAGAGAGAGAGTAAGAGAGACAAAGCGAGCAGTAACTATGGTTGCTATTCTAAGATAAAGATCTTGTTCTAGTTGTAGCGTAATAAAAAAAAAATTAAAAAAAAAATAAACCCACCCAACTGGAAACAACTTTGCAAATTATTGCATTAATATTCAGCTTCTTTCTCCACACCACAAGGAGATGTGCATTTCACGCCCTGCCTGGAAAAAGCGGTGTCTGTCTTTTAGTTCATGTTGTTTTTATAGAAAGGTCAATCTGGGATTTTGCGATGTAGAAAACGCTTATCATTTTAGATGTCAAGAACCAGAGTGATAACGCGAAAAATGGAAAATCTTCACGCTATAAGGGAGAGCGGGGAGAGCGGGGAGAGAGAGAGAGAGAGAGAGAGAGAGAGAGAGAGAGAGAGAGAGAGAGAGAGAGAGAGAGAGAGAGAGAGAGAGAGAGAGAGAGAGAGAGAGAGAGAGAGAGAGAGAGAGAGAGAGAGAGTGGCGAACAACTTTTAAACAAAACATAAAAAATGCAATTATCGAACAAAATCATCTCGCATAGAAGTAACACAACCCGCTTTTATCGAAATTCAAGGGGACCGAAAGGATGTAAGACAATTCCAACAAATTAAAAAAAAAAAGTAATAAAAAATTAAAAAGAATTAAAAAACAAAAAACTCTGCTTAAATAGCATTGACGCATGTAATCTCTCTCCCCTCTCTCTCTCTTCGCCTCCCCCCACCCTTCTCCTCCTCCTCCTCCTTCTCTCTCATCGATGCACTTATCAAAACTGAAATATTAACCAGGAATTCGATACCATATCACAAATTATGTAATCCCGCACAGAAAAACTGAACCCCCTCTTTGTTGTGAATATGCCCTAATAGTTAGGGAGACAAAAGCAAAACCAATTAAAAAAAATAACAATGAAATTTATAACAAACTCCAGTCTTATGTTCGTCACATTAATATCGCATAAGATCAAGTATACGTACGCACTTTCACTCAAAAGGGTCGCAATATTTTTTTTTTAATTACCTCTCCTGTGTATCACGAAGCGCATCAGATATGATGACATTTCATCGTAAGCATCTTATATGGCGATTGCACCCTTTACTCCTAACGCATAAACTATTAATTAAAACAGTGCCATCAAAACTTTGTACCATTCTTTTATAACGGTTTTTATCATATATTTTTTTTCTTTGTCCAAACCAATTTTCTTGTATTATTAAAAAAAAAAAAAAAAAAACCCAGATAGGATGATTTATTACAAAGCAATCAAATTTCAATATTATATCATACATAGATCATGATCTAGGTTATTCACTTCACAGGCCGAAATACCATCCTCATGACAAAACCTCCTTTGAGATTCGATCGATTGACTGAGAGAGATACATTGCAAATAAAGTTTACTGCGATGACGGTTTTGTGTTTCAAACAATAAATTGGTTATCTGACCGTAAAAAAAAAAAAACCACATCCGATTGAATAAGAGTATAATATTAGAAGTATTATTGATGCAATTACTGCAGTTTTTCCTCCAACTCCTTCTCAAACTCTTATTTCTAGATCACCACCACCACTTCCACTACTGCTGCTGCCACTGCCGCTGCCACTGCCACTGCCACTGCCACTGCTACTACTACTGCTACTGCTGCTGCTACTACTACTACTACTACTACTACTACTACTACTACTACTACTACTACTACTACCACTACTACTACTATTACTACCCCTACTACTACCACCACTACCCCTACTACTACCGCTACTGCTACTACGACTACTACCACTACCACTACTACTACTACTACTACTACTACTACTACTACTACTACTACTACTACCACCACTACCCCTACTACTACCGCTACTGCTACTACGACTACGACTACGACTACTACCACTACTACTACCACCACTACCACTACTACTACTACTACTACTACTACTACTACTACTACTACTACTACTACTACTACTACTACTACTACTACTACTACTACTACTACCAAAAAAAAACTGTAGATGCCTCAAAGTTTTTTGACTTCTAAATTAGATAAAGAGGGGGCACTCTAATAACTATAAATAAAAGTTATAACAGAGCTGAAGTTTTAGGTAGTGCTCAACAGTGGTTACAAATTTAAAACAATTCAAAACTATTCCAGCGGAATTGACGACGCAAACTCAATAACATTATGCATCTTAAAATCATCGACTGTATTCCGCAATAATAGTCTTCTTACAAAGACCCGTTGTTTCTCCTTTCTTTCACTTAAATTATACGACTCGGTAATTATATTTCGAGTTGTAAACCTACGCACCTCGCGTCATGCAAGACTAGATCCTGTATCAAAATAACTTTATTATATTGAAAAGAAAACGGAACACTGCTATAATTATCACGATTTGTTTCATCAACCCTAGTGCAAATTCATATCAGCGACAATTCTCGCCCTCGAGGGAGATGATAACTCTCCATTTGATCACAGGCCTGCAAGTGCTTCGAGAAATCTTACACTGCTTGATATGAAATGAGAAAAGAGATAATCTTTTGTGCAGAGAGAGAGAGAGAGAGAGAGAGAGAGAGAGAGAGAGAGAGAGAGAGAGAGAGAGAGAGAGAGAGAGAGAGAGAGAGAGAGAGGCGGTGAACATGAAAGACCAGAGTGGACGAAGCCTTAGTAGTTCTAAACTATTTCACGACCCCTGTATCTGTTTCGGAGCATGGAACACGGATGCGAATGTGTGCGTGTACTTGCGTAAAAGGAGCGAGAGAGGCAATATGAAACAAAAAGAACATTCAGTGTTTATGCCTGTTACACTTCTGACAAGTGTAGCAACGAAAAAAAAACAAAAACCCAGTAATCTCTCGGCTCAAAAATGCAGACTTAAATATTGACACGTTTCTGTCAAAACTATAGTCTTACGCAGCAGTTGCAGTAAGTTCAATGTGTCAAGAAGACGTGATCGTAATTAATCTTTAAAGCATTGCTTGCCCGAGACACACCTGATGACGCCTGTCAACATGCAGAGAGGCAAACTTGACTCTGACAAGGTGGCTTGCTCAGGTGATGATGATGATAACAACAACAACAACAACAACAACAATAATAATAATAATAATAATAATAATAATAATAATAAAAATAATAATAATAATAATAATAATAATAATAATAATAATAATAATAATAATAATAATAATAATAATAATAATAATAATAATAATAATAATAATAATAATAATAATACCTCAGACTAAATAATTATTACAAAGACGCGCGTACAACCACCACCAACGAAAACTTTCAAATTACCTCCCAACGTCCTAATTTCCTCATTTCCTTCCCACCCAGGGGGGGCTAACAACTATTTTAGCAGATTTCGTATTAGGGAAGAAAAAGAAAATAAACAACCAATAACCCAAAAAACAAAAGCAGTGTCATAATTATCTCCTGCTGAGAAAGCACAAACCTAGCTGTTTGGAAAGCTTAATTAATTATTGATCGTTTGCTTTCGCTTTTCTCCTATTTATACTAAAATGATGGGTTTGCGAGGCGAGGAGTTTGCCCACTTATTTTCTAATGGCGGTTTTGAACAATATGGGGACTCTGGTGCCAGAAATTAAACCTGGGGTAGGAATGACAACAGGACCGAAACAAGCAGGGAAGGAAATAAAAAGGGTTGGAGAGTTAAAAACAAAGAGAAAAAAGGAAGAAGAAAAAAAAAAACAATAACTGAAAGATGGGTCTAATTATTAAGCACGATTTGTTACTTTTCATCGATATAATGTTTTTGGGAAAGACAAAAAAAAAAAAAAAAAGAAAAAATGAAAGAGAGAGAGAGAGAGAGAGAGAGAGAGAGAGAGAGAGAGAGAGAGAGAGAGAGAGAGAGAGAGAGAGAGAGAGAGAGAGAGAGAGAGAGAGAGAGAGAGAGAGAGAGAGAGAGAGAGAGAGAGAGAGAGAGAGAGAAAACTTATAATGAAATAAATCGATGAATTATGAACGATAGGAACTACACCAATCACACTCAGTGTTCTCTCTCTCTCTCTCTCTCTCTCTATGCTACACGAACCAGTGAGATGATACAGGAATTGCAAATCGCTATGGATGCAGACAGACAGTGCAAGGGTGTTTTTTTGTTTTTTTTTTTCATTTTTAAAAATTAGCCCCCTGCAGGCATAATTATGGAACCAGGAAAAAGAATTAATGTTGATGCCGTTCGATTCCTGACCCATCTATCGACGGTTGGGACCAACGAATAATAATTAAAAGAAATTAATAAACATATAACAACAAGAACAATAATAATAATAATAATAATAATAATAATAATAATAATAATAATAATAATAATAATAATAATAATAATAATAATAATAATAATAATAATAATAATAATAACAATAACAATAATAATAATAATAATAATAATAATAATAATAATAATAATAATAATAATAATAATAATAATAATAATAATAATAATAGTAGTAGTAGTAGTAGTAGTTCCCAAACACAACCGGAATTATGCTAGAGCCGAGCCGCTAACCTAAAAGTCCTTATAATGTACCGTGTGCTCCAGTACCGAACGCAACCCCATACACAATCTTCCTCGTCGCCTAAGTTTTCCAAAGGGTGCCAGAAAGTACCGAACCTCGATTCGTGCGAACTTAACCCTTTGTCATTCAGTGCTTGCGGGGTGATACAACACCTTGATTACCCTCATAAAGGACTTACATACTAGTACTTAAGAAAAAAAAAAAAAAAAAAAAGTTTAGTAAGTAGCCCGATCAATACGATAAAACTTCGCTCGGAGCGGTGACAATTAGCGACCTGATCTGATTGATTGGACCCGGGTTTAGTCGCGTCCCTCGTTACCGTTACCGTGATCGGCGTTAATTACGGCGAGGCGTTGTCTTCAATCACAACTGATTAAAGATAAACAGCCCGAGGGAGGAGGATGCTTTAAGCAATCAGGGACTTTCAAAAAAAAAAAAAAAAAAAAAAAAGAGTTCGTTAGAATCCGACACGGACAATTATTTATGGCGTGGGATTTTTTTTTTTTTTTTTTTAATATGTATATTTTTTTAATACGTTGTTTGCGATAGTAACTGTAATGACGCTAACGAAGATGACGAAAATAAAATTAATAACGATTGCGGTGGTGATGATTAAGATGGTGGGTGACAATATATAGACGATGTTTGTCGATAATGGTGACATTTGCAAACAAGATGAGGATTGTAATCTATGACGAAGAAAATCGTTGACAAGCAGTGTGACTTGTAAATTAAAAAAACAAAAGAAGAAGAAGAAAATTGCTCTCCTCTCTAGTGCAAACTATCAATCAAATATCACATATAAGAGATTAATACTTGCTAGAATCTGGGTATATAATGAATAGTAAAAATAATAAACAATCGCCGACGGCCAGTTAGAACCCAGGGTTCAAACATTACAGAACATTTTTTTTCCTTAAATGAATTTTTTATTTTCTTCCTACTACTACTACTACTACTACTACTACTACTACTACTACTACTACTACTACTACTACTACTACTACTACTACTACTACTACTACTACTACTACTACTGCTACTACTACTACTACTAATACTAATACTAATAATACTAATAATAATCCTTACTCTTCTATTCGTCTTAGTGGTTCGTGAATAGAAGTCCTTAAATTTTTATTTGCAGAATTACACCTTAGTAACTGATCTAAAATGAAAAAAGTCTATAAATATGGAGAAAGCTTGTACATGAATAATAATATTAATAGTAATAAAAATGTTGAAAGGGGGCGGGGCACTTTCAATATCACTGTGACGCTTGAATCGATTTTAAAACGGATCGCCCTATCACGTGCGAGACTCCAGGCCTGTGGTAATTTACGTTCCTCAAGAGTCTTCAGAACAATGGTTATCAAACACAGACACTTAAAGTACAAAATATATTTTTAAAGGGATAAAGAAAGGAAAAATGGAAAAGGGAGAGATGGATGGTGTAGGGATAGAAAGATATATATATATATATATATATATATATATATATATATATATATATATATACACACACATATACAGAGAGAGATAGACAGAGAGCGAGAGAGAGAGAGAGAGAGAGAGAGAGAGAGAGAGAGACAGACAGACAGACAGACAGACATAGACAGAGACATAGAAGACCAAAGAAGTGTAGACAGAATGATAATAATTTATCGACTATAAAATATATCGAGCTTTTATTCAGCGCGGAAAATCGTCCCCCAGACAGATACTGTCGTTATAAAATAATGGCAACAACAAAGACAGGAACTATTATAAGCGCGCAGTGTTGACTTTTATCGAGATCGATATTGGCTTTCCGAAATAAAACGTTTAGCTTACGTGTGTCGGCGTGCTCCGATCATACCGGTTCGATGTGAGTAGATTATGATTCTGCGCTGCTCTCTCTCTCTCTCTCTCTCTCTCTCTCTCTCTTTCTCTCTCTTTCCTCTTCCCTACATCTATATCTCTCTATCTAACTCTCTTTCTCTGTGGTGCGTCTCTCTCACTCCATTAATTCCCTCATTCTCCTTGTGAGCTGTTTCCCTTCCCTCTCAATTCTCTCTCCGACTCGCTCTATCCAACCCTCTTCTCTGCGATGAGTCTCTTTCTCCATTTTTTTCTCCCTCTTTCTCTCTGTGATTGTAAGCAACGTTTTCTCAATTTCTCTCTCTCTTTCCCCCCCCACCTCCCTTTTACCATACCACACCATTTTCTCTTTTTCTTCTATGCATTCACGCACTGCTTTAAACCGCGCATCCGTTCAAAAACACTTAGAACCCCATCGATTTCACTGAGGGGCTCAAGAAGCTGCGTACAATAAATTGGGCGAAACAGATGGCAATGTTGGGACTGCTATTTTTTTTTCCTTACATGCTTAATAACCATTTAATAACGAGTGTGGCTAGATTTCCATTGTGATACCCTCAGTGTGAGCACTTAACTAGTATAGTAATAGCTGAGCAGTAAGAGCTTGAAGCACCGAATGACATTTTCTGTCAAAGTTATAGTTTCTCTTCATCCAAGCCCCTCCCCCCTTCCCACACACTCACCCTCCCTTCCTTCCTCTCTCTCTCTCTCTCTCTCTCTCTCTCTCTCTCTCTCTCTCTCTCTCTCTCTCTCTCTCTCACGCGGCTGTCATGTCTATTTGCATTTCTCTTTCTTTCTCTCTCTCTCTCACTAAGAATCGAAATTATCTGTCTGTCTGCCTGTGTGTCTCTGTCGCTCTCTCCTCCTCCCTCCCCTCAAACGCAACCGGCCATTTCCATTAACCATGCTATCGACTGGCTTTCATTGTTTTATCCGACAACTAACTTGTTCAATCACGATGTCGAAATAAACAGCAAAGACAAAGAATTTGATTTTCTTTACAGTTTTACGATTAAGAAAAAAAAAAAAGAAAAAAGAGCACCACTATAATGATGCGACCATTGGAAAGTGAAAACCTCAACGTTACTGGCGACCGTTTTAACAGTCTCCTTGCCGTGTGACACTGTTTGTCTGCCCAAACAACTAACTTGCCCTGATAGAAAGATGTTCCCACAGACCCAAATGTGTAGTAGTTATCATGATTTTAACATCCCCTAAGTCCACCTCTCAATGATCTTCAACGAGGATCCCTCCCTCTCCCCCCCATTTTTAACGTGCAACGCTACAGTAAAACAACTATAGACACTAGGGTTAGGGTTTTCATAATCATACCGGAGTAGAGAAGAATTATAATGCAACTGATCATTTCCAAAAAACGACCTTACAGTAATTGTGTATTGCGGGCAAAGGGCTATAATCATTATCTCTGACTGGTACCGCTTTTGCAGCTATAATCAAGACGTTAGGTTTTACCTACAGCACATTGTCCAGACACACACACACACAAAAGTCTTCTTAATTAACAATAATTAACAATGATTAACAATGCTTTCCAATAAGAGAACAGCTTTGCCACTGAGAGGCGTTAACCGAGGAAGATGGTTCGAAAAAGTGACGTCAAGCCTTTTACTCTTCATTGAACCTACTTGAACAGACTGTGGACAACTGGGAGAAGTAGAGCGAAATGAGGTTACAGTTAGTTCGACTTTTTTGTCTCGTTCCTCGCAGGCCAGGACCGTAAAACAGGCGATTTTTTTCCTTTTTTTTAAAATCCGGTCAAATCAATCATAAAGATCGATAATACTGAAATCACGCCGACGACCCTGCGGGCATAAGGTCAGAAAGTTGCGTTATGGAAAGCTTTTTCTAGCTACTCACTTTCGGTGTACTGTACAATTATACAAGCACGGTTATTAAAGACTTTGCCAGAGAGAAAAAAAAAAAACAACAACAAAACAAGTAGGATTAGAGAGAGAGAGAGAGAGAGAGAGAGAGAGAGAGAGAGAGAGAGAGAGAGAGAGAGAGAGAGAGAGAGAGAGAGAGAGAGAGAGAGAGAGACACACACACACAGATGGGAGCTCACATAATATGGTCAAGCAAATAATTTGTAATACGCAGTGGAATTGGATTATTGTTAGGCTAAATAAACTGACAGGAAAAAAAAAATCTTTAAGCTTTTAATATAGTCTTAACCAGTCGTTGTATGCGAAGTATTCCATCTCTATACATCATCGTTCTGAAATTTCTATCTCAGCGTTAGCGTTACTAGGTGTATGCATACAAACAGGTCAAAGAGACAATTACTGCTCTGGGAGTTCCAATCCATCATTATTCCGTGGAAGAAGGTAGGAAAACGAGTGCGAAGAAGAGAGAGGAAAAGAGACAGAATGTGTGAGAGAGAGAGAGAGAGAGAGAGAGAGAGAGAGAGAGAGAGAGAGATAGAGAGAGAGAGAAATACCGAGAGGGGAGGAAGAGAGAGAGAGAGAGAGAGAGAGAGAGAGAGAGAGAGAGAGAGAGAGAGAGAGAGAGAGAGATAGATAGAGAGAGAGAGAGAGAAAGGGGGGGGGGATATATAGTAATACTTTTCCATGGTGCCGTTATGGTGTTTTAGCGTCCTTCTATTTATTACATGTATATCGTGTCCGCTGAGTACGGTATAGCCATCGACAGAATAATGAAGTTAAATTTAATCGCTAAAAAGAAAAGAAAAAAAATGAAATCGTATGCCCGAATTCACCCGTTCGACCCTTATTAATATTATCTTATGTATAACAGCAATCAGAAGTTACCAAGAGAAGAAGACAGATGAAACCGTAAAAAAAAAAATTGGTTCTGAGGAAGCCATTGCATTATCAAGTATAATTGTCAGAAAGTTGACCGTTTCGAGTTACCTACCACTTAACGAAGAGATCTCCAAACAGGCAAGTGAATACGTCGTTTGTTGGATCCATGCGCGGCCTCGGTGCCATGTGGTGCGCAGGGTGGTGCACGGGGTGATGGGGCGGCCCGTGCGGATGCGGCGGCCCGTGGTGCGGGTGCGGATGGTGCGCTGGAGGTCCGGCGTGGTAGGGCGCGCCGTAATCCGGGAACATCCGCGCGGCGGCCTGCCGGGGGTCACAGAACGACAACATGCTGCCCGGTGGGGGAGGATGCTGATGATGATGATGATGCTGCTGGTGGTGGTGGTGGTGGTGCGGGTGCGGGTGAGGAATGGGTGGGGGTAAAGGCGGGCCCGGGGCAGCGGCGGAGTAGTGTTGGGGCACAATGGTGGAGGGCGGCCACGTGGGGCCCAGTCTCTCTAGCTGCTGCCCGAATGGCCGAGGAGATGGATCCCCTTCCAGCTCCTCTTGCTGCTAGCCGTGGACGAAGATGCTGCTGCTGCTGCTGCGGCTACTGCTACAATGGCTCCCTAGATATCTCCCAGCTTCTCTGGACAAAAAAAAAACCGCGGCGAGAAGAATGGAATCTCGTGCCACTCCAACCAAGGCGAATACAACCTCTGCTTCTTTCAACAGCGCGAGCGTAAACGTTTGTACAAAGCCAAGAAAGAGGGACGATATTGGTCTGTTTCTATCAGAATCGAGTTTACCAGGGCGTATATTAAATATTTTATATAATGTATAATTATATCTTTACACGCAGTCCTACGTCAATGTTGTCATCTGGTTGTTCCCTGGCAACAGAGTGTTTCTCTCCTCTCCTCAGTGTAGAATGTTAGAAACTCCGCATCCAGTCTCACATCTATTTAGGTTTACGCTATGAGCGTCATCGTTATAATGGCAAAAAAAAATAAACGCCTTTCTATATCTGGCTAAGGTTTAATGATGAGCATATTCTATCACCTTTTTTTCCTCAAGAATCGAAGGTTCATGACCTACGCTATCGACAAGAAAAACCATCAAAATATCTTGTAAATTCTATTTTAACTTTTTAACTCGTGAACTGAAAACAATAATATTTTTTTTTACTTTACCGAAATAGGCACAGCGACTTATAAAAGCCCTCTGGGAGAAAACGTCGCCTGAAATTTATATATCAAGAGACCACTACGAAGATAATTTCGCAACACTGTTTATCCCTTCTAAAACACAGGCAATATGATTGGACATATCTCCGATAAGAACTTTAAAAAAAAAAAAAAACCTGTTTGCGAGATCGTCGATGTGACAAAAAATAATTGGTCGGACCAAAACCGTAAGGACTTATCCAGCAATTACTCCGAATTTCGTTTCGCAATAACGAAATGTAACCAGAGGATTGGTTACAGCTACGGATACGCATCACTTTGACAATCTGCTTACCTTTTCCTCTTGCCAGTCTTGGACCATCACGAGGCCCTGATAGAGTGGACCTTCGCCTATTTTTTCACCCACGAAATATTTCTTTTAACTCGGTCGGTGACTCGTTAACGGTTAGTCTAAAAAGGAAAAATACCTTAGATCTTCGGTCAGTGCATAAAGGTACATGCCTGTTTGGACTGAGGGCCAACGATGAAGAGGGTTCATCGGATCTCCCACCCGGTTTCAAGGACAAGACCTAACAGTAAGCGCAAGATACAAGATAACGATTGCAAAAATATAATCAATGCATTGAAAATACGGCACATTTGAAGGGGGAGAAAATTGGATAGATGATGAAAAAAAAGGGCCAACTTGCGCTACTCTTTTTTTTACCCTCTTATATTTTAAAAAATTGGTTATACGCTTTTTATCAATGCACCTTTACTTTGCTTAGACTCGAATGAGTTTAAGTTTAAAACAAAAAATAGTGCAGCAATCACTTGCCTGATCTCTGTCGAGTTACGAATAGCTTAGTGGTAGCCAGAACTGTCAAAGTTTAACCTTTAATGGGAGTTGAAATAATGACACGAATAACTGAAGATGATGATGATGATGATGATAATCAACACCATACTGCTACTGCTACTACTACTGCTACTGCTACTGCTACTACTACTACGACTACTACTACTGCTACTGCTACTGCTACTGCTGCTGCTGCTGCTGCTACTGCTACTACTACTACTACTGCTACTGCTGCTGCTGCTGCTGCTGCTGCTGCTGCTACTGCTGCTGCTGCTGCAGCTGCAGCTGCTGCTACTGCTACTGCTACTGCTACTACTACTACTACTACTACTACTACTACTACTACTACTACTACTACTACTACTAGTACTACTACTACTAATGCTGTTGCTACTACTCCTGCTACTGCTGCTACTGCTACTATTACTACTACTACTACCACTACCACTACTACTACTACTACTACTACTACTACTACTACTACTACTACTACTACTAGTAATAATAATAAAAATAATAATAATAACAAGAAGAAGAAGAAGAAGAATGAAGGGAGGTTAACAAACCAGCTGCCCGATGGCACAACAACAACAACACTATTGACAGCCTTAAGTACATCAACTCGAACTTTGGTCTGAGTCCAAGGCTAGAACCACCCTCGATTACCATTATTGTGGAGTCAACAATTTTTCCGCCTCCTAAGTTCATAATAGCAGCTTCCAGGAAGGCTGCAGCATGTAGAATTATTATTATTATTATTATTATTATTATTATTATTATTATTATTATTATTATTATTATTATTATTATTATTATTATTATTATCATTATTATTATTATGACCATGATGATGAGAATGATGATGATGATGTTGATGCTGACGACGACGACGACGACTATTATTATTATTATTATTATTATAATTATTATTATTATTATTATTATTATTATTATTATTATTATTATTATTATTATTATTATTATTATTATTATTATTATTATTCTTCACGTTAGCGCCCTCGTCGACATGCTATTACAATCATCATTAGCAGCATCGAAAAGTACTTATGAAAAAATAAAAAAAAATAAAATAAAAAACAGCTACACTATCAAGCACATGTTGCGCCAATATCCACCGCGTTGATCCATACAGGCACCCAGAGACACAGTCGTAAAAATTCTTATGAGCTTTATTTGATATTCTATCTGTTTAGATCTCGTTTACTATTTTATTGTTTATTGTACAGTTCCATGTACTTAAAAGGGGTTTGGAAACCATAAAAACTTGCCGCTTATCTTGATGAGGAGAGAGGAGAGAAGAGTCAGTGTTCTACGCTACCATCAGCCACCACAGAAGATGATTATCATCAACACCACCACCCGACAACAACGATGAGGAAAATTAATGGACGATGACGATATACGCGTAAGAGTTTTATATTCAACGGCATTTCAAAGACAAACAGGAGGGGAAACAAAAATTATTATTATTTATAATAATAATAATCATAATAATAATAATAATAATAATAATAATAATAATAATAATAATAATAATAATAATAATAAATAAATAAATAAATAAATAAATAAATTTATAAATATAAAAAAAAAAAAAAAAAAAAAAAATAATAATAATAATAATAATAATAATAATAATAATAATAATAATAATAATAATAATAATAATAATAATAATAATAATAATAATAATAATAATAATAATAATAATAATAATAATAATAATAATAAATCAAACGGGCTTCAGATGAACTTCAGTGACTAGATCTAGATCTTTCTACCCACATGAGATTGGGAAGATAGAATGCAACACGTTTTCAAACGTTTCTTCGCTTTGGTGGTTCCGAACTGAGAAAGGTGGCAAGCGACCTGCCCTCCAACAACAACAACATGCCCTATATACGACACGACAGTCAGCGCAGTGCAGTGAACAACCATCATCGTGATTAATGATATTTGTTGATAACATCGTGACGGGGGGGAAGGGGGGTTCCAAGGCCTTGATAAAGTCTCATTTTGATTTCGTTTTTTTACTACCACTATAATATTTTCTTTTTTTTTTTTTTTTTTTTTAATTAAGGCTATACCATTATTGTTTTTTTTTTTGTTGCTTTTTTTTTTAATTACTATAATTAAGTTTCGTTTTTTTTGTTTTTTGTTTTTTTTTTAATATAATTACTATAATTCGAAATAAGACTGGTTGCTAGCTGAAAAACCAAAAGCGGGTTGGCCTTCTTTCAAAGAATCAGTATCATTTTTCTTTTTTAAATTTTTGTTGCTATTTCAACAACGCAGATAAAACATAAAGCGGGTTTAATTAAATTCTAGATTTCAATAAACTTTTCTTTTTTTTAATAACTAATTGATGAAATTAAAAAAAAAAAAAAAAAAAAAACGTCTCATATTGAACCGAAATTCACAAAATTATCGGAATAATTGTGGCGCTGAAGCTTCATTTGAGGGGAATTAAAATTAGAGAGGAAAGATACCCCGCAGGATACGTGGTGAACAAAATAGCATATTTTTGCACTACGCCTTTTCGAAAAAATTATTATTATTTTTTTTTTAGATCGTTGTCCCGAATGGGAGTTGCAAAAATCTACAGACTAGAACATAAACTGCTTTTTTTTCTGATATTCATTAAAATAGCATATGACCTTAAAATAAGTCCTGAGGAGGCTAAATCGAATTACATACAAAAACATGCAAGAAAAAAAATATTGAATAATAATAATAATAATAATAATAATAATAATAATAATAATAATAATAATAATAATAATAATAATAATAATAATAATAATAATAATAATAATAATAATAATAATAATAATAATAATAATAATAAACAAATTAAAACGATGACGATCAAGATGATGATGATGATGATCGTAGGGATGGTGGTGGTGGTGATAGTGATGATGATAATAGCGAAAATAAAAAAAAAACGACAACAACAAGAAAAAAAGATGATAATAATCCATTAGGAAAATATTATATTGAAAAGCCAAAATACGATCCGAAGCTAAAAATATATAATTTATTTAATATATGAAACCAAAATAACTCCAGCCGGATTCCTTTATTATAATTGTTCTCTTCTTCCCCTTCCCCCCCCCCCCGCCTTTGTCATTGTGCCCCAGACTGATAGCGATCTCAATGGAAGTTGGAACCTGGCGCGCGTTCAAAAGTAACAGAGGGAAAACAAAAACAAATGGAAATGACTGCATAAAATGTTAATTAGTCTCTCAAGCCTGACTTACTCTTTCGATATTTCGCATTGGGCACTAAGAGGTGGAGGAAAAAAATAAATTAAAAAAAAAAAAAACAACAAAAACCGGAGAGATACTAGTGTCACGAAGAGATATTGTAAATATTCAGAGTATTGGGGGAGGAAAATCTTACTTCAAAGTGGCGAAATTTCTTTTCAATTTCAAGAATCTTATTTAAACACTTCTAGAACTCATTTCGCTGTTTTCAGATTTCAAACCATTTCTCAGTTCCAGCCAATTATTGGGTAAAAGTTACGTGCATGTCTAGTTTTTTTATTTTTTTTTTTTTTTTTTTTTTTTTTTTTTTTAAATTCTTTTTCTTCTTAAATTAGATCGTGTTATGTAAAGGCAGTCTGACCTGAATTATTCATGATTTCCCCCCCCCCCCCCCCCCATCAATTAGAATAACAATGAGGTTTTATATCTGAAAATCTTGAAAGTTTTTCATGGGGGGGTATCTTTCGAAGATCTTAAGGTTAGACCATGATTTACACAACGACCTGAATTTGGCGTGAGACTCGTTTTGTAACAGGACCATCCCTTATACGGGACACGAGTCTCTCAAAAGAGCGGCAAAACTGCCTCCTTGTCATGAGAAATATCAATTGTGACGCCAATTACCATTTTGAAATGTGCCGAAAATTAATGCAGTTTCCATCATTCACTGAGAAGAAAGCTGCGCGAGGTTTTTTCTCTGGTGGTTACGCTAAACTGAACAAATTTAATAAGAAAACAAACAAACAAACAAACAAAACGAAATAAACTGATGATGTAATAATAATAATAATAATAATAATAATAATGATGATGATGATGATGATGATGATGATGATGATGATGATGATGATAACAATAACAACAACAATATTGTTCCATCGTATTGGTATTATATCCCAACGATAACGTGGCGGAAAAAACTCCATTCAGACCGAATGACTTCCACTGATTAAATAAATATGAGCATGTATGTCATTGCTATTGAAATCGAAAACCTTTGACGTGATAACCTCGAGGAAAGAAAAAAAAAGTATCAAAATGACGATTGCGGTATTTCACGCCCTGGATAAATTTAGATCTAGATCATCTCCAATTTGAGAAGGAAGCTAGAGCCGCAACTAGACCCTGTGGGATGGGATGGACCACAGCTCGATTCCCACCGACCGATTACTCACCCAAAACTGGCACGCTAGGCAAAGACAGACAACACACACATAGAGACAGACAGACAGTCATGAGGCTGCTGCATGTAACGATATTGCAACACACCTCGCGCCGCTATCTTTACATGTGTACACACTGCACGCATGAGTGTGTGTGCAGCAGCCTCCGTCTTAGAAGATGTCTTTTTCTCTGCGTCTTACAGTTTTAGTATTCTGGAAATTAATAGTACTTTAAAAGATTATCATCACTCTACGATAATTATTACCGGATATTGTTACTATTTTCTTGGAGGAAAAATCGTGTAATCGACTGTTAAGAGGTTAAATAAGTTACACAAAAATTGATTGTTTGGGTTTAAAAAAAAAAAAAAAAAGTTTTCAAATAGTTTTTTTTATCCTTTGTTTGATGTTCAAGAGGGACTGTTTACTATTACTAACTACTACTACCACTACCACTTCTACTACCACTACCACTACCACTACCACTACTACTACTACTACTACTACTACTACTACTACTACTACTACTACTACTACTACTACTATTATTATTATTATTATTATTATTATTATTATTATTATTATTATTAATAATAATAATAATAATTTTTTGTTGCTATTTCTCTGTTAAATAGAGATTAGATGATTGGGTGAAGACCACAAAAGGTCAAGACTGAGAAAAGGGATGGGAATAAGGAGGAGTGGTTGAGAAGGAAAGGAGGAAAAGGTGAGGAGGGTCAGGAAGAAGTAATAGTTACAGTAGTATTAATAGTAGTAGTAATAATAATAATAATAATAATAATAATAATAATAATAATAATAATAATAATAATAATAATAATAATAATAATAATAATAATAATAATATGAAGAAGAAGAAGAAGAAGAAGAAGAAGAAGAAGAAGAAGAAGAAGAAGAAGAAGAAGAAGAAGAAGAAGAAGAAGAAGAAGAAGAAGAAGAAGAAGAAGAAGAAGAAGAAGAAGAAGAAGAAGAAGAAGAAGAAGAAGAAGAAGCAGCAGTAAGCAAGAAGACAATAGGAGCTGCACTTACAATAATTTAAAAATTCACACACTCGACCAAAATCTAAAAGTAGACCATTAATTTGTATTTTATTTTATAATTCATCAAAATTCTCATAATTAAATAAAATGTTCAATCTTGTCTAGTTCATGATCCACCCCAGCTCTCCGCCCCACAATCATTTGACTATCAAACTGTCATTTTAGATCTGTGGCTGGAAAACAACTGATTATTGCTAACTGTACATAAAAACAGATATAACATGACAGGTATCTGTATAGTTTGGCGTCCCTTAAATTTCCCAAAAGATCCTCCTACTTTGTACAACAGACAATAATTATACTGTCAATCCCGCAGTTCGATTTATTTTCTAGTACAAAAAAAAAACCCTATCTCAAATTTTTAAGCTAAAACCGAATAGCTTCGATCCAAGTTTAGAATATGGTGAGTTGGTGCTTCGATAGAGGATCAAAGTTAAGTTTTAGACTTCAGATTTTAGAGAAGACAAGTCAAAGGTGCTCTAACAATAACTACAAATTTAAAGCTCTCAATTTAAGAATCCATTAAGCCGACTGTAAAATTCTTTAATAAACAAAAATGGCCAATGATAAGATGTTCCATTTTCTAGAGTTCATCCCTAAACCAAAGTCTCTGCCTATGTCTTGTTAAATTTTGCCTATCGACATTTTTGTGTTACAACTTACATAGTTGTCTAGCTGTGACACAGAGAAGTCTCAAAATAAGCCACAAGTTAATTTTTTTTCCTGCCTGATTTACAGTCGAGTCTATCATTTATGTTGTTCGTTAAGGACTAAATCTAGAGAAAGGACCTGTTCTACCAGAAAATAAATATTTAGGATTTTATTTCGTCTCCAGATAAATGTTCTTCATATACAGAAAGTTTTTGTTTTTTTTAAATGTGCAATTTAGGCAGAAAACTAAAAAAAAAAAAAAGCTTCCAGTAAGGGTATCCCACTTTGGGGCATATAAAGCAATTGTTTAATTTGCTTAAGAAAAGAAAAAGCGAAAAATGATAGCTTGCTCCATATAATCATCTATAATTATATGAAAACCTAAAAGCTAGAAAAGGGGCAAAGGTGTAAACCATTCAATCGATATTTTCCTGTGACTATCGAGAAATCACTTAAACAGATAATTTTAGTTTCAGTAAAATAATGATATCGAATGTACAAAGTTCTGATTACTTCCTACCTAGGTAATGCAATCAAAGATTGGATTAAAATCTAGAAATATCGTTTATTTTTGTTTCTTTTTTTTTTTCTCCTCGTTAGATTATGGAAAATTCGCAACTCACAAGAAGAAAATAATATCATAATCCGAGTATATTCAAACAATATAAAAGTCTCAAACTTTTCAGCTAATAGTATTATTACAATGATATGACCCAGGATCTCTAGAAATCATGATAGAATGAGCGAGTCGGTGGTGGTGATGATGAAGATGATGATGACGATGCTGATGCTAATAATAATAATAATAATAATAATAATAATAACAAATATAATAATAATACATGTAAAAATATGTGCCTGGCCCCAGAATGGCAAAATCCTGTTCTGTTCGCCAAGCAGATCACAAACCCACTGTCTCCGCCTTCGATCGATGTGACAGCTTAGTCAACATAGTGACAATATCGTACTATGATGGTGTGTGTCCGCGTATTTGCGGGCGAGTGCACTGGACTTCCCTATGCTCACACTCACCAAACTGACACGGATGCTTTAGGCGGTACAACGGATTGCTACCAAATCACAATATTGCTATATATCTAGGAATTAATTGTTCTTTATGTGTGTGTGAGTGTGTGCGCCCCTTAAGCTTGTAGAAAGTCTATAAGAGAACCTGAGTGCACAAATTAATTGAAGCATCTGAGACCGACTTAGGAGACATTCAATATAGAACTACCCGAACAAGCGTCGACAGAATGACAATTAGACAGACACGCAACATACTTAGATCCTACACCAGAGAAAAAGGAAAGCCAGCTATTTATAGTTGTGATTAAATGCCGGGACAAGAGGAAGGAGCACTTAATGAGAACACAATTGTTTTCAGTCGCAGTTCGGCAAGGGTTAATGCGTGCGTCGTCCTTGCGCTAACATAACTATAGATAGCAGCTGATAAGTCATTATATCCTGCTTTGTGGCAATACAAAGTAATGTGACAAATAATTCTTATCGTTTGAACGTGCCTCTTTCCCCGCAAAAAAAAATGTTTTGTCCTGTTTTCTTGACCCCAAGACAACTTCTATATTACAATCAAATGTAAGATTATGGTTTAGGACTGATTGATAAAGTTAATCGTGCAATTTTTTTATTTTCTTCCTCCTTTATTAAAATTAATACAGAGCTGCTGAGCTCGATAACAGAGGTAATACAGAATACAAGCTATGCCTCAAAGCTATGCGACATTAGATCAAAATCTAGATCTACTACTACTACTACTACTACTACTACTACTACTACTTCTACTATTTTCTTGTAATTAGTAGTCATGGCAAAGTCCTTTTTTTATTTCTTTCTTTCAATGTTAGTCGTCGAAAATACAGAGCTTAGTCATCACTTTCTTAGATTGCTCTTCACACATCACTTTGAATCACGTCGCAAAAACAATTTCGGGATTTTTCTACACACAATTAACATTTTTATAATCCAATCACGTCGAATGAAACACAACAATCAAGGGTTTCCGTTTGGCTGATTCTGCTTTCTGGCTATGAATCTAGCAAGATAAAAAATCTAGATCTAGAAAAAAAAAAATCAACAATGTTACGAGCGGCAAAGTTTGGTCATCTGCTCCAGTCTTAGATCTAGATCTAGATCTAGGCCTAGGATCTACCGCGTTCGTATCACGTAAACCACTGCACTGATCAAAGTAACAAGGTACAAACAAGATCCCCTACAGATCTTCCGAGGAATCAAAACTAGAATGATCTAGATCTAGATCTATGTAATATCGTTCTAATGCAGAGAATGATGATCTGCCAAGCTACCTCTAGGCATCGAGACGATCGAGCGACTACTAATCTAGTAGAGGATGAGACTGTGATTTACGAGAGTGGGAGAGGTTCCTTCCGGATTTCCCATCTAAACCCAGCAACACTCTTCGCCTCAATTGACAAGGGAACTCTCGAAGATCCCACAACTAGCAGGCCGCTCGAACTTGACTAGATCTAGATTAGACCTAGTAGTGCGAAGTAGCTGGTGGTAGGCCTTGTGATAGACATCGCTGTTTAAGTGATCCCGGCTGTACTAGGCCCCCCTTAGCGAATGTTAGAGGCAGAAGAGAGAGAGACAGGAAGAGGAGGTGGGAAGGGTAGAGAAAGAGAGGGGGAGGGGGGGACAGAACGAGAGAGGAAGTTTGGGTCGGGGGAGGGAGGCTCAACAAGGACGGGAGCACAACAAGTAGGCAGGCTAGCGAGTGAAGGGGGGCCACGCACCGAGTCAGCCTCGAGACGTCGAGTCCATCATAATTATATATATATATTCCCCCCCTCCCCTCTCAGTGGTTCTCGTTCTTCTTGCCTTAGATTCTAGTCGAATTCTCATCGGTTTTAACTGATTAGATCTAGAAAATGAACAGCTAGTGAGTGACTAGACTAGAGGTAGAGATCAATGATTCATTATTTTGTAAGAACAGAGAAAATTAGAGCACCAAGACTTTAGCGGATTCATCAAACACGGACAGTCTTGTGGGTTTTCTCTCCTCTCTCTCTCTCTCTCTCTCTCTCTCTCTCTCTCTCTCTCTCTCTCTCTCTCTCTCTGTCCCCCTTCATCAATAATGATCCTCGGATATGGAACAATAATTTATATCGCTCTTCCTTTTCTCCCTTTCCCCTAAACCACTCTGCCTCTTCTATCCTTCATTTTTAGAAAGGCGAGATAGAGACAGAGCGATAAAACAAAATTATAGTTTGCGAGTAAAAATCTTGTTACAAAACATCAGTAAACCTGGCTAGCATAGAAATAAATAAGCGGTTATAAAGGAGAGGAAAATGGGTCTTGGAAATTCAAACAAAATCTAACACATTTCGATTAAACTAGACCTAGTTTTAAATCAGTGATTATCTGTGTAATGAATTTAAACAATGCTACGAAAGGCTTTTTTCTTTCAAGACATCCGCTGTCCGGAATGACCAAATCAGTTCACCCATCATGTAACACGCCAGACTGTGTCGCTGGGGTGACTCGGTGCAAATCCGCCCACCAACCAATCAGAGGCAGCGAGGGGGCGGGGCCTCAAAGCGCCCCGCAGTGACAGTGACTTTCGCGTGTCAAGGAGTAGGCAACTCTCTGCCAGCCGCGCCACACCGGCGGGAGAGAGACGGGAGAGCGCACAGGGTTGTTTCCTCCCTCTCTCGCCCTCTCGCACAGTCAGCTAAAATTTTCGGGCCCCGCCCACCCGGGAAACATGCCAAGACCCCCGGGAATAGGGCAGTATAGTTCAAGCTGGGTCACCCAACTACTCTGGCTGCTCTCATCAAACAAAACAAT
>JAWDGP010007329.1:995000-1005000 GCA_033675545.1 Elysia crispata
AACTTGCTGCTTCATTCTGATCTCTATCTCTCTCTTCTTTCTCTCTAAATAAAAAGCAAAACGTTTTGTACTTACTTCCTTTTAGACCTCTCTCTCTCTCTCTCTCTCTCTCTCTCTCTCTCTCTCTCTCTCTCTCTCTCTCTCTCTCTCTCTCTCTCTCTCTCTCTGCCTTCACTTCTGTTTTTATTTAATCTAACATTTCCACCACTTAGAGCTTTCAAAGAACCTGAAGAACTGAACAGATACAGAGGGTGGCCCTGGGATGAGGTGTATTCGTTTCTCGCCTCTCAAGGAGGATGATGCTCAAGATGAAGAGGACACAGGAAGGCTGCAAGATGCACGAACAGCAGAACAGAACCGTCGGGCAGAAGCGATTCTTTTTTTTTTTTTATATTTTTTTTTTTTGCGATAGGTACAGTACATGACTGTAACATTGTAAATAAAACTTCCTGATATAAGACAATATTATTGTGTATGAGTGGAACCCAAACACTGGAATCCAGGAGGATAACAGTCTACGAGGATCCTTAAAAACCACAGGAAATGAGACTAAAAACAACATGTAATAATAACAAAAAAAAAAAAAAATTAAGGTTAATGTTAAGTGCGTGGAGGGGATACTTGACTTGCATCGAGTGCATCGTGTAGACACTGTTCGTGTTCGAGATATTTACACTGTTACAGAACAGAACAGGCAGGCTGTACCCCATTTTTGTTACATGAAGTGCTCCCACACCGTCCGATCCCGGGGTTCAAAATGCACACGTGTATGTGCGAGGTGCGCATCTTTCAGGGTTAAAACATAAGGCGAGATTTGAGTTGATTGAGAGGAGACGAAGAGGGGTTTATAGGGAGGGGGGAGGGGGGGGGGAGAGAGAGAGAGAGAGAGAGAGAGAGAGAGAGAGACAGAGAGAGAGACAGAGAAATAAAGAAAGAGACAGAGAGAAAGGGGAGGGTGTTGAGAGGGAGAGAGAGAGAGGGAGGTGATAAGGAGTTATGTTTTACGCAAGTTTTTAACAGCGACTGGCAATTTGCTCATGGCGGTACTAGACTTTTTTCCCACCCAATTATTTTTTTGCTCCTTTTAATATATAAAAGACCACATGATTAAGATGTTACATATAATAGTAACCCCCCCTCATTTTTTTTTACATCGCTGCGACCAACGTGACTACTATCACGAAAGTTGACCGCGACTGTATACTTATCTTTCAGAAAAGACACGAATAAAATAAAATTATCCTGCGATTCCTATCACCACTGTACTAAAACATCAAAATTACCACCACCATACATGGATGCATCGAAATCTCACATTACTTTCTTCCCCTCAGTCTTATCATGTATAATAATAATAATAATAATAATAATAATAAAAGGTGATTGCAGATTAAGTTTTTGTCAAAGGCCGCGGTGATTTAAAGGAAACCCCCCCACGATAATATTATTACAGCGAACAGCCTACCATTTTCAACTCACTCTAATTCGATTTCATAACTATGATGATGAACTTCAGAACTTCATGTGGGTGAGGCTTTCTTTCTTAAAAAAATTTAAAAAAAAGATGTATTATACTGAGGCACAGAAATCCCATCTCTCAAATACCACATTAATAATGATCATTAAGTAAACACCACCAACAACAACAACAAATAGTAAAATAAAATAACTTGAAAATAATTGTGGTTAAAGCCACAGAGGGATTAAGAAAAGTAAAAAAAAAAAAAAAAGGACAAAACAAAGAAACAATCCAACCTCACCGACCACAATAACAGTTCTACAACAAAATGTAAATTTTGCAATTTTTCTTCTCTCTCCCCCCCACAACCCATGTCCATAAGCCTGTTGAACTCAGTGTGTATCGGTGTGTGTAATGATATTCGTGCAAGATACCACGGGAGGTGTGTAAGGAAATGCGTCATTCCGTAAGACATTGAGCTTAATAAATTTAATTACAGCAATAACCCACAGAGATTCACTTTTCATTCCCGAAAATGAAAGGTTCATTGTTCCTCACCCATTACGATCAATTTTCCTGAAAGATGGAAAAGACTTTACGCCATTCCTACGCAACTAAAAGTTACTTCTGTTGCCCATCAAATTACAAAACATTATTATGAAAACACGGAATATGTAGTTCTAGACAAAAAAGGATGTTTTATTATTTCGTTTTTGCTTTGTTTTTTATTTCTTACACGTGCTTAAGTTTCCAGAACTAGAAAAAAAAAAGATTATTTCTTAATAGAAAGAGATGGAGTGAAAAGGTTGTTACTATCACGAAGGAGAGAGAGAGAGAGAGAGAGAGAGAGAGAGAGAGAGAGAGAGAGAGAGAGAGAGAGAGAGAGAGAGAGAGAGAGAGAGGGAGGGAGGGAGGGAGGGAGGGAGGGAGAGAGCGCTTTGATTTCAGGTCGCTTCAAGCATAGCTATCAAAGAAATCCCGATAGCGAAGGCAAGAACTGTTTATAGTTTTTATTTTTTCTTTACCTCACACTCCTATTCTGAAACTGTTGCTCTTTTAACAAGATGTAGATCATAGTTCATCATCTTCATAAACATCTGCATGCTGACCAGACAAAGACGGTGTGTGTGTATAGAAGAGGGAGGGAGAGAGAGAGAGAGAGAGAGAGAGAGAGAGAGAGAGAGAGAGAGAGAGAGAGAGAGAGAGAGAGAGAGAGAGAGAGAGAGAGAGAGAGGAGAGTCGTTAAATTCAAAAAGGCCGTTTTCAATAGTAACAATTTATTCATAATAATGGTAATTATCATGATGATGATGATGATGATGACGACGATCATCATCATCATCATCATAATAATAATAATAATAATAATAATAATAATACTAATAAAAAGAATAATAATAATAATAATAATAATAATAATAATAATAATAATAATAATAATAATAATAATAATAATAATAATAATAATAATAAGACACTACAAACAATAAACTACAAAAAAGTAACGTAGATGGATTCATTTGGGTCGCAACGCAATCTACAATCATGTTCATACTTACTGCAGCCTCACAGTCACTCAAGGTTAGCGGCTCTTTTTTTCAGAAATTAATTAATTATTTCTATACCGACCGAAAGATTTGAGAGAGACATAGAAAACAAATTGAGAAAAGAAAATAGACCTCTAGATCTCACGAATAATAATAATAATAATAATAATAATAATAATAATAATAATAATAATAATAATAATAATAATAATAATAATAATAATAATAATAATAATAATAATAACGACATAAAAACTAAATAAACAGGAAAAGAATAGATGGCCCTCGACGCTGAATAACGCCGACAGCATGTAGCACAAAAACCATACGCCAAAGCCTACAGTTACAAATACACCTTACGGCGCCTACGCATCAATTACGATGTCGAGGGGAAAAAACCAAAACTATTATCCTCAACCCTGCACATAGCATTTTCCTCGCCCTCCCTCCCTTAATTAAAAAAAAAAAAAATCTTAGTTGCGATAAGATTATTTTCAAACCTGCACAATCATAATCGAGTGTGGTGAAGAAGGAACCTTTAATAGTTAATTAATTCATCATGATTTATCCGATTCACGTAACACGCACGTCAAATTACGTAACCATTATTCGAAGGTTACAAAACGGATTCCATCAAAGTTGTGGAAAGAGAAGAAAAGGTAACTGGATAAAACTATTGAACAGAAAGAAAAAGAAAGAAAGAAGATTTGTCGGAGAAAGAAAAGGCATTTGACGGTCTTTGAATTTTGTTTTGGATAAGGCAGTCTCGTTGGAACTTTTAACAACAACCGGTTGTACTTACACAATCATTTCAGAGAGGATAGAAAAGTGAAAAAAGAAAAAAAAAAAAGAAACTTTACAAAAAGTTATCTGTATCACCAGCAGGAAGAAGGGGCAAAGGAGAGAGAGAGAGAGAGAGAGAGAGAGAGAGAGAGAGAGAGAGAGAGAGAGAGAGAGAGAGAGAGAGAGACAGAGACAGACAGAGACAGAGACAGAAAGACAGACAGACAGACAGACAGAGAGACAGTCAGAGAGAGAGACACACAGAGAGAGAGAGAGAGAGAGAGAGAGAGAGAGAGAGAGAGAGAGAGGGAGGGAGAGACAGACATAGAGAGAGAGAGAGGGAGGGAGGGAGAGACGACAGACAGAGAGAGACAGAAAGGCAGACAGAAGACAGAGGGGAAGAGAGAGAGAGAGAGAGAGAGAGAGAGAGAGAGAGAGAGAGAGAGAGAGAGAGAGAGAGAGAGAGAGAGAGAGAGAGAGGGGGGGGGAGATTAAGATTGTGCAAAATGAAGGAACATGGCTCCGATGAATGGCCCTTACGTTAACAACTGCAGTGATGGAAGGAGGTAACTCGATGGAAAACAACAACAACAACAAAACAAATAATTATACGACCTTCTTATTAAAATAATAATTATTAATCAGAGCTTATTCGAGGTGGTGTCAAAACCGTAAATACAGATGAAGGTTATTATCGCATTATCAATTATATTTACCATAATACCGAAGCTCGAACGGCTGGCTTTTATTTTTTTTTGTGACTGCGTCACAGGCAAAACCCAAGGCCAAGGTGCTTCGAAAGACCAACTATGACAAAAATCTGTATTCCATTATGAAACCATTTCTTTTCTCTCTTTTTTTTTTTTTTTTTTAAGGCAAAACTCCTCGACAAAACCCCGAAGCACCGCGACTTAATATAGGACTAAGACCAGGACAAGCAGCCAACCAAGCAGGACACGGGATGGCTGTGCTAGGCTGCTAGCACGTCTCGTCTGGCACGCTAAGTGGAAATCACACTGTAAGACTGTACACCGCTCAGAAGAAGTGCACCGAATGAACCCGTGGCAGGGGCCAGAATCCCGGTACATATTGTATATTATTTTTCTTTTACGAGCCCCAGCGAGCGGCCAGCCTTTCTCTCCCTTCGCTACAGCTTGGCTTTTGAGCCCAGGCCGCGCGGCGTTTTGATTGGGGGTGGCGGAAAGGCAAACAGTTCTGGAGAAACACGCATGGCCAAGCTCCCCGATTTTGTTTTCGTTGCCTTTCTTTATTTGGAAAAAAAAAAAAAGAAGAAGAGAAAAGAGAAAGAAAGAAAGAAAGAAAGAAAGAAAAAATTGGAAACTGAAATTCGTCCCTTTTTCAAAGCTATGTGTTTGGAATAGAATGAAAATGTGAAAAGCTTGGTAAAAGGTCCTGCATCTATCGTGTTTAAGGTTCATAAGGAGGTCATGACACCAGAGAATTGTAATTGGCCGAGATGAAAACCTAACACTGTGCGCTTTTATGTGTGTGTGTGTGAAATGAGGGGGGGGGGAGGAGAGAGAGAGAGAGAGAGAGAGAGAGAGAGAGAGAGAGAGAGAGAGAGAGAGAGAGAGAGAGAGAGAGAGAGAGCCGTATGATAGAATAGCTATTACATGCATTTAGGTACCGTAGTCAAAAGATTGAGTGACAGGAGGAAATTTTTTTTTTAGTTTTAGGCAGCTGGGCACGTTCATGCACAGATTACAGATAGCTAGAGAGAAAAATTGGAATGGGATTTAGACCATCAGAGATAGATAGAGAGAGAGAGAGAGAGAGAGAGAGAGAGAGAGAGAGAGAGAGAGAGAGAGAGAGAGAGAGGGGGGGGGGAGGAAGACACAGAGAGAAAAGGAGAGAAAGCTTTGATAAATAGGTAACACACAAGTTTAGTCTATAGTGGGATGATAGATGATAGATTGAGAGATGAAAGGATCATTTCTGAACGACTTACTTGATATTAGGTGAATACTTTGATTTAAAGGTATTATGTAAGAAAGATGCATAAGAAGATACATGTACATGACTACCTACTAAAAGAGAAAGAGGGGGAAGAAGAAAAAGAAGAGATGGAGGATGAGGAAGAAGAGCACGGGGTAGAGGAGAAAGAGATTGGGTAATCGTGTTGGAGGAGCCGAGGCGAGAAAGGTTAAAAAGGTAGGTCAGCAGCATCAACAAGAGAGGACGATGTGTGATAGTGGTAATTGTAGTAATCATGTTAAAGGTTGAAACAAGACAAAAGCAATAGTCAAAAAAAAAAAAAAATAGATAACTTATGAATAATAGAAAGCATATAAAACAAAACCAACCAAATGATAAATTAAAAGAAAAAAAAAAAAAAGCAAAAAAAAAGCTGCTAAAGCAGTTGAATTTCGTGAATTATTTCCCTTCCATTCTAATAGCCAACGAAGGAACTAAGCAAAATGATAATTACTGTCACCATTACAGATTATCACAGCAAAACTTCTTCCCTCCAACTCCTCATCTTCTTTCTTTTTCCCACACATACACGGAATGTACCCTCTATAATTTTTAAAGCTTCATTTCAAACAAGTAAGTATAATAGGAGGCCCGTGGTTTACAAATATCTCTAGTTCAAGTCAACAAGTGCACGTAGGAAAATGTGAGTAAGTGTGCGACCTCCAGTGAGGTTAACGGTATTATGACCTTTGGAAAGGTCACTCGATTATGGACCTCCCTTTGGATTGCGAAAGGTCAGAATGGTGGTTGTTGATCTCTCTTTAGTTGCGCATGCGTAAGCCTCACTAAGTGTTACATAATAATATGAATTATGCCAAACTGATGTTGAGCTTTCATAACTTAATCTGCAAGTGCTGCCGTGATTAGCTGATAAAACTATTGTCAACATTTAGCTCACAATGTTTGACATTAAAACAAAAGACTAAGATGTTGATAAAAGGAGAGAGAGAGAGAGAGAGAGAGAGAGAGAGAGAGAGAGAGAGAGAGAGAGAGAGAGAGAGAGAGAGAGAGAGAGAGAGAGAGAGAGAGCAAGAGATAAATCGAAATGGGACCACAACAGCAGCTTTGCATTCTTAAGTGTAAACGACGCTTAAGTGAATATGGAGGAAATGAAACCATCTCATTGTTTTTTTAATAAAATAAAAAAAATCAATTATAATGATGATGATAATGATGATGATGTTGATGAGGATGATGATGATTAATCTAACTGGAAATGTAGCATTCGACATGTAGTTAAACGTTTCAAGGTGCTACACATGGTAGGGGAGGTAACTCTTTGAATTCGGCTACAATAATTGTAAATGGCGTACTTGTCGCCCCTTTCGTCTCCAGGCACAGGAGTAAAAATGAAAAAAAAAATTAATACCCTCCTTCAATGTTCTTATATGTATATAGCTTTTTTGTTGCTGTTGTTTGTTTTTTTTTTTATACAAAATTTGTTTTTTCTTTTGACATAATTTTAATAACACTACGACCTCAAAAAAAAAAAAAATAATAACATTTTCAACGATTTTACGGTACGAAGCTTTTAAGTAAAACACAATAATCTCTCAGACTATAGTATTTATTTTCTGTGGCTTCTTTTTCCCCATCTATTTTTTCTCAAATTTAAAAGAATAGATGTAAAGATAATAAGGCGTTTCAGTATTTAAATATTTTCATTTATAATTTTTTTTTTAATTCAAAAAATTTTTTAGCAAATACGTTTTGTACTTGTAAAATTTGTTTAAAAGCAAGAACGGAGAAAGTATGGATGGGAAAATATGGAAAGAAGAATAAAAACAAATGAAAAAAAAAATAAAAAAAATAAAACATTAAAAAAAAACAAACTTGGATAACTAGGATATTGGAAATAAACACAAATATTGAACCAAAAAGGAAAAAAAAATAAAAAAAAATAAATAAATAAATAAAAATAAAAAAAAAATGGAGCTCTTACTACTCGAAAGCATAATACGAAATAAGCAATCTCTCTCTCCCCCCACCACCCCTTTCTCTCTCTCTCTCTCTCTCTCTCTCTCTCTCTCTCTCTCTCTCTCTCTCTCTCTCTCTCGCACTAAAATACTATTTCCATCATCTTCATGGATACATTTAGAAAAAAAAAACCAACAACATTAGGACAAGAGTTTGTGTTCTTACACTCAGCGAGCGAATTAAGCGCTGCTCACAAACCTATACTGAGCCTCTTGCTGCTGGGGATGGCTATGAGAGAGAAGAAAAAAAAAAAAAAGAAAAAAAGAGCGAGCGAGCATCCATCATTGTCGGGTCGAATTAACTAAAACGACTGAGGCCAGGTCTTGAGTGCACCACTGACAGCGCCGAGCGTACTGTACCCTGCGTTCATTCTTCACGTTGAGCAGATTGGAGTGCGGCTTAAATTAAAGGGAGGAGGGGACTTAGGCACCTCTGATACGGAGACAGACGGATAGAGGATTACTGGGAAAACTTAGGAGACGTGTAAATGAAAGTGAACACACGACGATATGATTATGGATCCGTGGGACAGCCAGTTCTTCTTTCCTCTTCCAGTCCGAGTAAAAAAAAGGTTGCTTTAGTGGGTATAGCAGTATCTTTGGTTTGACTCGAATTAATAAATATCGACGCGATGCGTATGCGTGTGTGTGTGTGTGTGTGTGTGTGAGAGAGAGAGAGAGAGAGAGAGAGAGAGAGAGAGAGAGATCGCTTGATGTAATTATTACTGACCAACAAACACAACGATAAGCCTGAGCCTGAGCCTTCCCACTCCACCATTTTTTTTTTCTTTACTTCTTATTCTCTGATTTTCAGCCTTGGTTCTATGTCTCAAGCTACCGCCGCCGCCTCCTCAATTACCGTCTTCCCCCCCCCCCCCTCCCTCGTACTTGCTCTCTCGCGCCTCCTTCTTTTGTTTATCTTGAAAACACTGAATCGGTTTTTACTCTCCTCTTGTTTTCGTTAACGTACGAATATTTTCAATTTTTACCTCTTCATCAACTTGTTCTGTACCCCCCCCCCCCACCGCCTTCCTTCCTCACAATCCTCTTCCTAACCACTACCTCTAAAAACGATACTGTAAGGATAGCTAATTTTCCAAGCCCTCGAGAGCCAATGACACCCTGCGGTGTGTTTATCAAACAGGGAGGGTAACTCTTCTACGCCAGACACACTATGTACATCTAGATAGCAGTGGCACCCAGAAGCTCGCAGCACGATGGGGTGATAGCGATGTCATGTGAGAAGCGAAGACAGGAATTTTTTTTTTTTTTTTTGCTCTTTCTCTCTTTTTTATCCTTTTTTTTTTAAACACCGGCGAAAGGAAAGGGGGAGGGGAGGAAGAGAGAGAGAGAGAGAGAGAGAGAGAGAGAGAGAGAGAGAGAGAGAGAGAGAGAGAGACAGACAGACAGACAGACAGACAGACAGACAGAAAGAGAGACAGACAGACAGACAGACAGACAGAGAGAAAGACAGACAGATAGACAAACAGGCAGACGAGGCGAAAAGAGAGAAATTATAATTTTTGTACGCATATTAGAAGTGCAAAGAGTGAAAGTGGTAATCTAGAAAATTCAAAAAAAAAATAAGTGAGAAAAGGATAGATCGTGAAAATCGACCTAGCGATGGAAATAGAAGAATAAGAAAGACGGAAAAAAAAAGGAAAAAAAAAAGAATCTTGGGAGAGATGAGGGATCAGACTTTTCAACAAATAAAATTTTAACTTTTGTACGATGCATGTTCCGCTCCGCCATTTAAACTAATACTGCTACGCTCTCAAACAGTAAACATACTACTCAAGAACCCAGTCACTGTCAACTCATTGAGATTCTACACTACAGGCATCCCACCAGTAAAGCAGCCGTGTTGAGACAGACAGACACAGAGAGAGAAAGACAAAGAGTGAGAAAGACAGAGAGTAGCTCATGTACAACAAAAAAAAAAGAGGGGGATAGAGAAATGTACGGAGTATTCAAGTAGATACGCCGCACTCCAAAAATATGTTTCGAAAACGAGACCTTGATAATAATATAATTAGAATTTATGGGAAGTGGCAACCGGTGTTAAATTTTTTTTTTTTCTTTTTCTTTTTTTTTTTTTTTTGAAATTATTATTTTCACTGCAGGCTAACACATTTAGATAAATGATGGAGTTCTGAGTGAGCACTTGGTTTAGAGGTAGATGGATGGGGGTCGGGAGGGGGGGAAGAAGAGCTGGGGGTTGGCGGAAATCGTGCTCCTGT
>JAWDGP010007329.1:1010000-1070000 GCA_033675545.1 Elysia crispata
CTCAAAACCACAACCAAAATACAACTTTATAAGTCCCTTGTGAAATCCATACTACTATACAACTGTAGCACATGGGCACTGACTCTCACCGAAGAAGAGAAAATAAACGCTTTCCACCGAAAACAACTGAAAAAGGTCCTAAACATTAAATTTCCAGTAAAAATCACAAATAAGTCACTGTATAAAAAATGCCAGGAAAAGCCCCTCTCGCTGCAAATTCTAAAAGCCCGGTGGAACCTCTTTGGGCATATTCTTCGCAGAGACAGCGACATCCCTGCCAACAGAGCAACAAGAGCCTACTTCATCCAATATGGCCACAAACTAAGAGGACGGCCGACAACAACTCTCCCAATCGTACTGAACAGAGATCTAGGACTAATTGACCATTTTAGACTCCATTCAACCGATGATCTGGTCAAAATCACTGAGCTCGCAAAGGACAGGAAACAGTGGAGAGAACTCTCTGCGAGGATAGAGAAAGCTGCCGAAGCGTCACAGACGGTGAACTGGGATGCGACACGGCAAAAAAGCAAGTAAAGCATATATGAGAAGCTTAAAAAAAAAAGAATAGATGAGAATGATGGGTAGAGAATAAAGAATATAACACTATCGAGGTAAGTGGGAAGAGAATCATGGGAAGGGAAAAAGGAGGGCAGAGTGAGGAGGACGACGAGGAGACAAGGAAGAGATAAAGAGAGGAGAGAGGGAGGGAGGGGGAGAGAGAGAGAGAGAGAGAGAGAGAGAGAGAGAGAGAGAGAGAGAGAGAGAGAGATAGAGATTCAGCTTGAGAGAAGTGTGTGTGTGTGTGTGTGTGTGTGAGAGAGAGAGAGAGAGAGAGAGAGAGAGAGAGAGAGAGAGAGAGAGAGAGAGAGAGAGAGAGAGAGAGAGGGGAGGTAGGGGGCGCTATATGTGAATAAAAGAAAAAAAATTCCTTTACAGTGTTCTGAGAGAAACAATTCGCTGCGTATTATGTTAAACTGTATCATGAAATAAAATCAGATTGTTCTGTACAGGCTTATGAAAACATATTCTCAATAACTGTAAAACAACCTGATAATGTTTGATCCTGTGAAAGTGATAGGCTGCAGCGTGAGTGCGCTTGGTTGCCTAATATTGGACATTCTTAATAGAGGACAACAAAACAAAACAAAAAAATGTTTTCGTAAAATGAGACATAATGCATACATTAAAAAAAAAAACAGTAAACGCAAAAAAAGTAACAAGCGTCAAAATTTATGTACAGTATTGACGTAAAACACTGACATGTGACAATGAAATTTAATGTGAAACATAGCTCAGGGATTTTTGTTTTTGTTTGAAATTTAGCTTATTTCACATAATTCCAGCACCTGCTTTAAAGCTAGCTTCAGTTCTAACTGATAAATTAGGTAGCCTCTGTACTTTCGCTGTTTCGTACCCATATGACACTTTTCGCGTATATAGGCATATCTGCAATTCGACATTGGTTGAAAAGGTGTAACTTTTGAATACGATAGTAGCTTACAAATAACATGTTCTTGACGTCAAGCGCCCGATTCGACTACAGTTAACAGTTGAAGCAACGTTCAGTCGAAAAAATGGGGCCAATATTGATTTCGTCAATATGACTGCTGAGGTATAATTATGTCGTACATCAGAAAGTGTTAAAGGATATATTATTTCGAACAGACGCCATGCTGTAGAGTTCCTTCATGATTTGGGTGGAGAGAGAGACAGATGGACAGAAAGAGGGCACTGAGGGGGCGGGGAGAGAGTGAGATAGACATAGGGGAGATGAGAAAGGGGGAGAGTGGAGAGGAGCAGCGTGGGAACTGAGGTAGAGAGAGAGAGAGAGAGAGAGAGAGAGAGAGAGAGAGAGAGAGAGAGAGAGAGAGAGAGAGAGAGAGAGAGAGAGAGGAAGGGGGGGGGGGGGGGGGGGGGGGGGGCGAAGACCATTACAGGCAACTCCAATTTATGGAACCATCTCTTTCTATTTAACACACACACACACATATATATATATATATATATATCCTTCTTCTTCTTCTTCTTCGTCTTATCATCATTATTATTATTATTAACTGTGATGAAAATAATAATCTTTTCTTCCTTTAACAGCCGCGTATTTTTCATAATTTCTATCAGCATCGGCGGGGTGGGCTTCAACGTTGGTCCCATCCCGACCGGATCTAGATCTTGACGTACTCACTGATAGCAGCTGCTGCTGTGTTTTACTGCCAGATTGTATTTTGGAGAAAAGGATCTTATTGGAAATAAATTGACACCGCTTAATCAAGATCTGGTGCGGCGCTATGTCTATCGCCTATGGCCGAACGGTTTGGTGGCGTGACCGTCGGGGGGGCCTTCATGCTTACGGTCACGGCGACAAAGGTGTCATCCTCTGATCATTATAACTGGGCGAGAATGCGACACCGCAATAAATTACAGTCGTGGAAGGAATCGAATTCCTGCGGTAACGAATCGCGAGGTTGACGACACGTGACGCTCCAAACACGTTTTTAAAGTATACTATAAGGCGATTTAGTTGGGGACGTAATGATTGTAATTATGGCGTTATGTGTGGTTTACAAGGTGAGATTTTTATTCATAATGTATAGCATAGTTTAATAATAATAATAATAATAATAATAATAATAATAATAATAATAATAATAATAATAATAATAATAATAATAATAATAATAATTATAATAATAATAATAATAAAATTAAAAAAAAAAAAACGCAGGTCATTAAGTTTGTAACTCGTACCAAGAATTGGGTGTACATAATCAACCCTTTACAAAACATTTTATAGCCCTATTCTGGTTCTTATGTCGATTACATTCAATCGCTCCCCAGATGAAACAATATCGCCCATGGCCCAAAAAAAAAAAAAAATTACAAAAAAAATGGACACTTTTCTTTCTCTCTTATTATATGAAACATAATTTAAGAAAGCCCCACCAAACAAACACTCAAACTTCAACCAATTTATGTATATTTCTTCGGTCTCCTCAGCCAAAAAAAAAAAAAAAAACAACCGCAGATCTATTTTCAGTTTAAGGATTTTTTTTTTCAAACTACCGACACCGGTCTTTAACTTTCTATACTTACCATTAATTTTAAGCCATGAGAAATTACTACTACACATAAAACAAAAACTTTTAAAATAATTCTATAATTATAACCATAACAGCTAGGTAACAAGAAAACTGTGCCTTTTAATTCTTTTCTCTTCCTGTCCCACTCGTCTCTTGTTATTTATTTTATTTTTCTTAAAATCAATTACAAATATTAATAATAAAAAAAAACCACACAAAAAAAAACAAACAAAAAAACCAGCTCTAGATCAATCTCCCAACGAAGTTAATCACCATTCTCCGACAGAATATGAGGGGTAAGACACCGGTCATGTCTTTAGACAATAAAGGGTTTTAAAGTTGATTCAGCACAACGTCTCGAAAATGTGACACTACAGCTCTGTTCCAAGACAGTAGGTCTGTAATCAAGATATATGTGACCGTGCCAAGCGATTTAGTATATAATGCAACAGTTCAATTTAAGGTTGCAAGTAAGAAAGATTTTAAGTAAGGAGTAGAAATAATGAGAATGATAATAATAACAACAACAACAACAACAACAACAACAACAACAACAACAACAACAACAACAACAACAATAATAACAATACTATTAATAATCACGTAGATGATGATGGTTATGATGAAGAAAGACAATAATAACATAGGTGTTGATAAATAACCAAAACGAACTCAAAAGTTTCTCTTCCCTCCTGTCTTCCTCCACCCTCTACAGTTTCCTTCCACCATTTATCTTGGGTATTTTGGGGGGAAGGAAGAGATGGATAATCGAAATTTAAAAAAAAAAAAAAAAAAAAAAAAAGTATAGCAATAGATCTACCAAATAAAATTCCTCTTGATACGTTTCAATTCAGTGACTACGACAATGACACAGTCATAGATCATCCGAAGGCTGTCTCGAGCCAAAAACGTAGTCCAGTCTTGGCTTCCAACAGACTCTCAAATGTAAAGCAAAACGAGGGAATTTATAAAAAGCCTAGGACGTCGCAGGCTCTGTGAGAGAGCAATAATGGATTTTCTATTGCCGCCTTCTTCTTTTATCGCGTGCCTTTAATGGTATAGCGTTCGAAGACAGTTTTACCTTCAGAAGCTATAAAATAAAAACTGGCTTACTACCATACTAAATTACGAAAAATCTTCCCCCTTTTTTTTAAGTGTAGGCAAATATTTGACCTTGTTCAATTCAAGGGAAGCAAATATTACAAGATATTAAGGTAATGGTTTTCGAGAGATAGATATTGAGAGAGAGAGAGAGAGAGAGAGAGAGAGAGAGAGAGAGAGAGAGAGAGAGAGAGAGAGAGAGAGAGAGAGAGAGAGAGAGAGAGAGAGAGAGAGAGAGAGAGAGAGAGAGAGAGGCCAATCATTATCGGCGGTAAAACGCTAACTGATCAAAACTATTCCACAGCAAAAGAAGACAAGAGAAAGAGAAAAAAAGAAAGAAAGAAAAAAAAAGATAAGCCTTCAACGGATTAGTTAACATAACGTTTTCCTCCCCACAGTGTTTTTTTATATCAACGTATCGGTGGCTCTTCAAGTCACTAACAGTACCTATTGATTTGTATACACTGTACTGCTATAAGGGGAGGGGGAGGAAAACGGTAGTCGGTTGTGGAATGTACATACCTACTACCACCAGAAGCTTTAGCCAACGTTGCCAAAAGTCAATGTTTGCTCACCATTCAATATTATTGTTATATTAGTTTGTTTTCTTTTTTCTCCTTTTGTCCCGTTTCTTTTCGGAGTTTTATTTGACTGGGAGGGGGTTGTCGTCCCTAGATCGAAGTTATGATCATATCGGCACAAAAGTCGTCGCGCGTGATTAGTTGATGGACGGAGGGATGAACTTCGCGATCGGTTGTCTCCCCTTTACTCTTTTGTTTGCATTGAAGGTTGAGCGATAGCGAAAGAAGGAAAAAAAAAAAAGACAACTATTGAGTAAAATAGGCGATGGTGCGAGAGTGGATGGGGATAACTCGAAGAGAGAGAGGTAGGAGAGAGGAATCAATGAGAGTGAGGGAGGAAAAGAGAGAGAGAGAGAGAGAGAGAGAGAGAGAGAGAGAGAGAGAGAGAGAGAGAGAGAGAGAGAGAGAGAGAGAGGAGGGAGAGACAGACAGAAAGAGAGAGAGGAGGGAGAGAGGGCTGACTAAAATATAAAGAGGTATCAAGTGATAACAGTTCTTTGATTCAATACATCGAGCGTTGACTGTACGATTGAAAGATTCAGATCACGGCCGCCCCCCTCCCCCCCAAACACTACTATTTTTTTTTTCCTCCCCATGCCACACATATATTATATATAATATAAAATAATGCCGTTACAAAATGATGGAAACAGCCGAGGCTCACAGAAATCGATGAATTTACATCACTTCATCTTCATCAGGTAAGCTTTCATTATTCTTTTTCCTTCCCCCGCATCTGAGATTTGAGCAACATTCGCCTGCATCATTTCATCTCATCCACTGTCCGCATCATTGCAAAGACAGCCGCAGCAACAACAACTACGACCCACCAAAAGAAAAAAAAAAATATATTAATTTTTGTCCTTAACGAGAGTAAAAAAGCTGGGCCGCATCACACACAAGCATACCCGATTCGGATCTATCACAAACGATCGTACCCGATTCTGATCCGATTGTTGAGTTATCAATGTTCTCTTTCGATGAGAATCGATCGGCTAAATTATTGATTACCGTTATTGTGTCACGCTTAGCAAAGTTTATCGCGTTTGACGTCTCTAATACATCAATTCTGTCTCGGTGTCCGCGTGGTAGACCGTGATTTAGTATTTTTTTTTTCTGTGCTGTTTTGTTCTATTGACTGCCAGGCTAATCCTTAAACAGGACGAGATTATCTCTGCCTATTCTCAAATGGAAAATCTTTATAACAGCAGCAGCAGCAGCACCACCACCACCACCAACAACAACAAAAATGAACAGCAATGCCAGCATCAAAGAGAATAAGTGGGGATTGAGAGAAAAAGAGAGAGAGAGAGAGAGAGAGAGAGAGAGAGAGAGAGAGAGAGAGAGAGAGAGAGAGAGAGAGAGAGAGAGAGAGTCAGAAGACGTATTTCATATTTTTTAAACCAAGACGAATGATTCATGTCTCATTTAGCGATTAAAGATTCATCGCTAACATAAAAGCAATTCACATTGTACTTTAAGCCCTCCTGATATTGAAACTTTGAGTTTCAAAAAAAAAAAAAAAAAAAAAGAAGAAGAAGAAGAAGTGGAGGCGGAACATTCGTTCCATGAAATAATTCACTGAACGTCATTTTAAGCTTCTCTTCCTCCATTTTTTTTCAATGTTTGTTTGCTTTTCTTTGTAAGGCTTTGTTGTTATTTTCCAACTGGCACTAGTGTATAAAAAGCACCTGCCAAGGCTGGGCCCTTTCGGTTTTGTCGCTCTAGAGCTCGACTTACAAGCTAGCAGCTGAAAACAAAAGCAGCCTTCAGCAATCGCGTGAGTACATGATGCATTACAATAAGACGTGTTAATTTAATGACGCGTGAAACAAAAGGCAGGGGGAAAGATGGGGGAGGAGAGGACTGGGGAGAAAACTCTGGAATAAAAAAGGCTGCTTTGCATTCAATGTGGTGGTTTTGAAAAACTCAATGGATCACGAGAAACGAAACAAACGAAAAAGCTTTTGAATTAACACCTCGTTGTTACACAAAGGAAAAGAAAAAAAATGGTGTAAAATCAGAAAAAGGCAAATTTTAAGCCACAGGAGATGGATGTCACTTTATACTCGCTTCAATAATATCCATGCTTTTGCTCTTATTTTCTTTCCATTGATATAATATATCCTTTGAACAATCGCGTTACGATGCAATCGGTTTTATCGATAGCTCTTTGACAGACAGAACGGTGACAAGATACTGAATCTATTTTAGGCACCCTACCATTTTACGTCACCTATCAAGGTCAGGCTTTTCGGAAACAGTAAGTTAAAAAAAAAAAAATGAACCCAAAAGATACGAAATACAGTCATGTATTGCTTTGAGAGAGGCTATTGAGGTAAGGGCATCACTGGGGGGCGAAAAAGGAGATACTTGAGTGAATTGGGAGTGAATGAGTGTGTAGTTACAAAATACTGTTGGTCTAGGCTAGTGGCATTATATAATCAATTAGATATTATGGTGATGGGTGCTTTTAGAAAACGCACGCAAAGCAAAATACCATGTCTGCATTTTGCCCCCTTCATTTTGGGTCACTAATTTGATGATCAAGTTTCTGCCTCGCACAGCCTCTCCAGTTATCTTTTATCATCTAGATTATCTTTTATCCTCTCCCCTCTCTCTCTCTCTCTCACTCACTCACTCACTCACTCACTCTCTCTCTTCATATGCACACGTAATACGTTGAAAATTAAAAAAAATGTAGTAAAAATAACACTGAGCTTATTTTTTTATGCTTCGGAAGCAGTTCTTTCCCAGCTGCATGCCTACACTCAAAAAAAAAAAAAAAAGAGAAATATTTTATTTATTGTTTATCTTATTTTTGTTCCTCTTTTTTTTTCCCCCAGCCAAGCTAAGCTATTTCTCATGGTGACGCTTGAGTAAATAAGGATTTCTCTTTGTTGAAACCTTACTTTTGGAAGATACCTCTGACTTGCTTCGCGTTATATAATAATAAAAATTGAAAAAAGAAAAGAAGAGAAAAAAAAAGGAAGAGAAGAAAAGAAGATGAACAACTAACGATATTTTGTGTGTAAATATGCAAGAATCCACGGGAGGACGTGTTTATTTATTTCGAGAAGCCAAAGTCTTTATTTTCCTGATACGCGTAGAAAGAGTTACAAAATCGCGAAGTCGGTGTTTTTCGTGTCTCGGGAATCTGTCAAACACTAATTTGTTTCGACGCTCAAGCGAGACGAGTGAGATGTGCAGCTACCTCTGTGCGTTCCGATGAGAGGAGAAAATAAACAAATACAGGAAGGAAGGAGAGAGAGAGAGAGAGAGAGAGAGAGAGAGAGAGAGAGAGAGAGAGAGAGAGAGAGAGAGAGAGAGAGAGAGAGAGAGAGAGAGAGAGAGAGAGAGTGAGAAGGCGATAATGATGGAATATGAAGAAAAAAAAGTAAGAGAAAGAAGAGAGATGGAGGAGTAGGAGGTGGGAAATAGATAACGAAGGCGAAAAAGAGAGGGGGGAAATGATAGATAGAGAGAGAAAAAGAGGGGAAAAGAAGAATATGGGGTGAAGAATAGAAGAGCGATGGAGGAAGAATTGGAGGTGAAATATAGGCAGAGGGTGAATAAGAGAGAAAGGAAATGAGGGCGAGGGAGGGAAAATGAAGAAAATAAGGACATAAAGAAAAGAGTTGGAAGTAAAGTGGGAAAAGGAGAAAGAGAAGATAAATGTTTAAAAAGCAAGGCAGTGGAGGGAGGGGCATGGGATGAGGAAAGGGAAAGGTTTTAAAAAAAAAGGGGGGGGGGAGGGAGAGAGAGAGAGAGAGAGAGAGAGAGAGAGAGAGAGAGAGAGAGAGAGAGAGAGAGAGAGAGAGAGAGAGAGAGAGAGAGAGCAAAAGACAGAGGGGTGAAAGGAGATACGAGAATGGAGGCAATAGAAAGAAAAAGTGTAGCGTGGAGAGATAGCACGAAAGACAACGGCATAGGAATATTTCTCATTATTTTCTAATTTCGTAAGGTCTACCTACTAACAGTATTATGTCTATGATGCATCCATCTAGCTTATAAAATAAGCAGGAACCCGACAGGCTGAGCAAAAAAAAAAAAAAAGAAGTAAAAGGAAAGAAAAAATGAGATGCATTGCATTGGAAATTTCTTACCTTTAAGCTCTTCTAATTGTGATCTATCATCCACTTCCGAGAGAAATATCATATGAAGAGGTAGATTAATAGATAGATAGAAAGATAGAGAAATATATAGAGGGAGAAAGGTAGAAAGAAATTTAGAGGGAAGAAAGGTATTCAGGAAGAGTGACGAAGAAGCGGGGAGACAGAAGAAAAGAAGAAAGAGATAGAGAGGGGGGGGGGGGTGGAGAGAGAGAGAGAGAGAGAGAGAGAGAGAGAGAGAGAGAGAGAGAGAGAGAGAGAGAGAGAGAGAGAGAGAGAGAGAGAGAGAGAGACCTGAAGAATACGAGGATGTTACAGTATTACCTTAAGAGCGAGCATCGGGCATACAAAGCTACATTTCAAAGGCGCGAGCCCCTGCACAATTATTATTGGATTAAAACGTATTTGTTTTCCGGCAAACGGCACGCCAAACATTATAATTGCGCGCTCCCGGGTCTACAAACCTGAACTGTACCCCCCTGGACAAGAATAGGGGTCGATACGCCAGTTTTGACGCAGACCATGACTGTTAAAGGAAGGAGGGAGGGGGGGGGGAGAGAGAGAGAGAGAGAGAGAGAGAGAGAGAGAGAGAGAGAGAGAGAGAGAGAGAGAGAGAGAGAGAGAGAGAGAGAGAGAGAGAGAGAGAGAGAGGGCAGTCTTGAGCAAGTATCGACAGAGCCTAATTATTGTATGCTAGTTATTTTACTTATTTTATTTTATTTTCATTCTTCTCCATGCGCCGGATCCGGAATGGAGGACTTTTGATTTTATTTGATTTTATGTCTCTCCCGCGAGCACCGAGCTTTGAAGCCTCAGAAGACGAATAGAGGGAGGGGCTTTTGGTTGAAAAGGCTTAATATGAAGGACATAAAGGAGGAAAAAAGACGAAAAAAAAAAAAAAAGAAAGAAAGAAAGTCTCTTGCAGCAATCAGATCCTACAACTTGAGACATGAAGATATAATGACTCAGGGATTTAATCAGTTCAGATCGCGATCAAATCCGAGCTCCTGGATTTCATACTGATACTTAGAGTAAGATTTGTTTGATCTCTGTTCTTCTCCCTCTACCCCTCAGCGACCTCTTCTAAATCAAACACGCTTCGCACTCCTATTAATACAATCGCTGGCGGATTTGCTGCCCTAATTGCCCACGGCAAAAAGGGCAGTAAGTAAGTAAGCTGGCGGATTTGCTGCCCTAATTGCCCACGGCAAAAAGGGCAGTAAGTAAGTAAGCTGGCGGATTTAATATCTTATGTTCAACCTATTGTTGTACAGTGCCCTTTTTTACATTACGAAAAAAAAAAACATGAACTCATACAATGCAATCATTATGTTGAAATCTTGCTCAAAAAAATTCTATTCCGCCGGGAATAATGATACAAGGGCCGTGTTTGTTTAATCCAATACTCTTGACCTTTATCATTGTAGCCTTCGTAATCTCATAGAATTAGCGGTTGCGTAACTCTCATTAACATAATATTTTGATGCACACAGAGAGGCAGAGAGGGGATATACAGAGAGATGGGAGGGGAGAGAGATAGAGAGAGAAAGAAAGAGAGAGTGAGACATAGATAGATAGATCGAGAGAGAGAGAGAGAGAGAGAGAGAGAGAGAGAGAGAGAGAGAGAGAGAGAGAGAGAGAGAGAGAGAGAGAGAGAGAGAGAGAGAGAGAGAGAGAGAGAGAGAACAAGAACACGCATATACGCAAATCCCCAACGTGCATTCTCTTTATTATATAACACAGCTTGACCCAAATCGCACCAAGGGTTGAAGAATTCTTACCCTGAAAGCTTATTTTTTTAACATCAATATCATTTACATCATCCTCAAGTTACAGGAATTTTCATCATCAATATCCTTCTAAGCCTACCACGCCTGGGATAACGCAAGATGCTGTCGCAGCACACTCCAAACGACAGGCTGAGGTGGTCGGATTAAGGGTAGGTTTATAATAGCCGTGGTAACTTAGGAGACGAACATAAACACAGAAAGGCGTGGTCTCAACCAGCTTTGCGAGGCTGCTACATAAAGAATGCACCTCCCGTAAAGTCAAATCAACGATTCTATGACCGTGGTTAAAAAAAAAATCAAATCAAATCAATGCATTATCGAATAAATAAGCGATTGTTGATTGATTTAATGCGAATAAGATCAATCATGGACATGACTGGAGAAATACGTGACAGAGCTTGTTTTAGCTTAGAGAAGTTAAGTGAGTGTGTGTATCTATCTTATGGGTGTGAATGTGGGTGGGGGGAGAGTAGTCAAAGGTGGGCGCTTTAAGTTTGAGAAGGGACATAATTATAATGTTGTAAAGTATAAAAAAAAATAAGTAACTGTAGGTAAATACGAACAATTAATTTCTTAGTTTGTCTAATATCAGGACACAAATTCAAAGCAATATAAAAAAAAAACCCCGATATTTTAAGTAACATCTATAATTTAAAAAAAAAAAAAAACAAAAACAAAAAAACAAAACATGCGGTGAATTTATACCATACGGAACCAAAAGCGAAATGTTCTCGGAAATAATTCAATTTAATTTTATAAAAGTCACCAGGGATTCTCTACTCTAAATCGGTATTTATTTAGTAGCAAGGGAGACCACTGCCAATTATATACTCGCTCGCTCTGATACAAAATCGCTCCGAAAAAAAAACCCAAAAAAAAAACACATTTATTTGTTCATTTTCTTTTTCAAGTATTATTCCCCAAAGCCGTTCGCTTACATGGCAAAAGCATGTTGGCATGGATACAGCCCATCTTAAATTCATCAATTCATTAACTCGAAATAAAAAAAAAAAAGGGGGGGGGGAGATAACTTAGCGATTACGGAGTATAGGAGTCGAGACTCTGATGAGGGGATTGCAGAACGAAGAGACAAACGGAAAAAAAAGGGGGGGGGGAGAGAGAGAGAGGAGAGAAGAGAAGAGAGGAACTACAGTTCAGCAGACTCCAGGTCAAGTCCCTCGACAAGTTAATCTTTTACCTGAAAGCCCCCGAGGCAGCAGCTCAAGCTCGGCAATGCCATCATCGAGACGATAATTAAATTAAACCCTGAGAAAAGTTTGCTAAAACTCAAGTGGGAATGGGGAATAGGAGACCCTGGTTGTGTGTGTGATTCCGTGAGGACTAGACTAAGCTAGCTAGGTCTAGATCTAGATCTAGTCAAGAATGATGATTAACTTACAGCAGTGAATAGCACTCGTTTCTTTACTGCGTGCAGCAGGCATAATCTCTCTCTCTCTCTCTCTCTCTCTCTCTCTCTCTCTCTCTCTCTCTCTCTCTCTCTCTCTCTCTCTCTCTCTCTCTCTCTCTCTCTCTCTCTCTCTCTCTCTCTCTCTATGTATTTCCTATATCTCATTGTCATACTTCTCCCTCTTATTACTTTTCTCTCTGTGTTTCTTTTATATCTCCCTCTCAAAACTTCCCTCTCTCTACCCCCCCCCCCTTGATCATACCACGCCTCCCGCTCTCACTGCGTATTTCTTGTAACTTCCAATAATTCCCAGGCGTCCCCCTCTTCTGCTCACCTTCTCTCTTTCCTCCTCTTCCTATCGCCCTTCTTCGGTCCGTTTTTTATTACTGGTTTTCTCTTCTTCGTATCACATCCTATGCTCTCTCTCTCTCTCTCTCTCTCTCTCTCTCTCTCTCTCTCTATCTCTCTATCTATCTATCTATCTATCTCTCTTTCCTCTTTTCATTTTTTTTCCTAACGCACACAGGACCAAATATCAATACTAAAAAAGTTTCACCATTTTTCTTAAAACAACACCCACCCACAATACAGAAACAAACCAATAATATTACGACAACCCAAACCATGCACCATCTAAAATAACAGCCAGTCATTCTATAAAATGCATGTTGCTATCGCCCTCCTCTTTGGGGGGGGGGGGCACCTCTTCACTCCCCCCTCTTTATAAAATTAATGTTTTTCAGTCCATTATTTTCCTCTCGAGGAGGATCTCTTACCGGTGGTTTATTAAGGGGGCTGAGGGCTCAATGCAAGCCTCAATTGTCTCTTCAAAGTTCTTGATCTTCTCCGAGTCGCAGCTTCCAATCGGTCCAAGTTACTGCATGCGATGTTATAGAAAAAAAAAGACACTTGAGTTTCGCGTCACGAGAACGGTTTGAGCTGCCTGTCATGGACTCTCTTTCTCCACCACCCCTTCTCCACCTCGAACAGGCTGATCGAACAATTTTCAGAGAAGTAATAATAAAGACGATTCGATCTTCAATAAATAATAATCGAAGTCGTTCAACAACATGCGCCGTCCAGCAGTAACTTATGATGTCAAATAACGCGTCCCGCTGAAACATTTCGGTTCTAAAAAAAAAAAAATCCAGAGCTAACATCACGCGAGGTGGAGAATTATTTACGACTTCCGTGATTGTCGAATTTGGATCGGGGTGGGGGTGGAGAGAGAGAGAGAGAGAGAGAGAGAGAGAGAGAGAGAGAGAGAGAGAGAGAGAGAGAGAGAGAGAGAGAGAGAGAGAGAGAGAGAGAGAGAGAGAGAGAGAGAGAGAGTTATTCTTAACACGAAGTCGACCTCTTTTTCGAGGAATCTCCAAAGTCGGTAGATATCGCTGCTTTCAGCGACGACGCCCGGAGTCAAGTTTCTCCAAACGTTCCCATTGCTTTACTTCATTTTTTTTTTCGCATAAAGCATACAGCATTTCACAACCATGACCTCCTTCAATGTAAAGATACGAAATGAGCGCCTGGTTTTCGAAACATTGACACCATCGTGGAGCCTCGACGAAAACACAACATTCAATAAAACTCGAGACACTTTCAAGTACCCCGAGCCTCTACAGAAATTCTGCACTTATATCGCTCTTTCCCCTTTTTTTTCCCTCGTTCGAGTAGGTCCAATTTTTTCAATCTTCCCCTCATTTCCTCCACTTTCTTTCCTTCTTCCCCCTGTTTCATTTCAATATTTCATCTATCTGCCCAGTTTCCAGGGGTTATATTTTAATTACGGAGATCCCTACTCCAGGCGTGGGGGGGGGGGATGGTGATAGTGGAGAGGAGTTCCAAGAGCCATCCAGTTGGATATCAACCGTATCAATAATTCCCGAGGAAGCGTTTTCACGAGGGGTGTGGGGGATGAACAGACTGTTATGTAACGGTTTCAATTGCTTGAAAACAGTGTTGTTTTTTGTTTGATTTCTTTCGACTTTCTCTTTTTCTATCTATTTCTGTCAATATTGGTTATGTAACGGTTTCAATTGCTTGAAAGCAGTGTTGTTTTTTTGTTTGATTTCTTTCGACTTTCTCTTTTTCTATCTATTTCTGTCAATATTGGTTATGTAACGGTTTCAATTGCTTGAAAACAGTGTTGTTTTTTGTTTGATTTCTTTCGACTTTCTCTTTTTCTCCCTATTTCTGTCAATATTGGTTATGTAATGGTTTCAACTGAGGAAGACACTCTCGTCTTTCTCTTTTCCTCTATTCTTGTCAACAGAGATAACAAAGCTGATACTAATTTCGTGTTACACATATTTCTAAATCCTTTTTTTTTTTTTCCCCCTCTTTATCTCTCTTCAAGGTTGAACCGAGATTGCAAGCAGGTAATGTACAGGCTCCACGGGGAGATAATTGTAGCAGCAATCGAAATATTAAGAAATTTCGGGAGACGTGTGGTTAACAATTGAAAAAATTCAAAGAATTGGGGAGAAAGAAAACGAAAAACATTATGTTGAACTGAAACTGTTATTGCGCGAACATCGAGATGGTAAAAAAGATTTACCCGTGTTTAAATCTACTTCTAGCGAAGGAGGTAGAGAGAGAGAGAGAGAGAGAGAGAGAGAGAGAGAGAGAGAGAGAGAGAGAGAGAGAGAGAGAGAGAGAGAGAGAGAGTCACAACAGATAACATTGGGCTGGTGCTTTGATTCGCAGACACTGAGAGGAACAGAGAAACCAACAGATACAGATAGATAAGCAGAAACTCTTAAATGTTGCCACATGTGTTTTAAAAGAGATAGTGAGAGAGAAAAACAACAACAACACGGATAAATAAATAGAGAGAGAGAGAGAGAGAGAGAGAGAGAGAGAGAGAGAGAGAGAGAGAGAGAGAGAGAGAGAGAGAGAGAGAGAATATATGATTGTTACTCACCTTTCGCGGGACGCATCATCAGTTAATCCACTGTTTGTCGACCACCGATGTATAGTGCTGAAACATGAAGAACAGTGAAAAAAGCTTATTAAAGAGGAGTTAAAAATATTATTTGAGAGAGAGAGAGAGAGAGAGAGAGAGAGAGAGAGAGAGAGAGAGAGAGAGAGAGATATTACTATTTTGGCGATGATGCATCATCATTATCATCACCACCTCCAACATCCCTCGTAATAATTGACACTATCATTACTACCATCATCATAATCATCATCATCATCACCATCCATAACAATCAAAACCACAACATCATTCTCAGTCTCATCAGCTTCATTGTCTTATCTGAATTATTATCATCACCATCATCACCACCACCATTACCATCTTCATCCGGCTGTAAGAGCATCATCGATATTCACCGCAAATGCGCCGCCATCAGCCACCATTATTATAATCAATTTCGCTTGATTTAAATCGCCCACTCCAGCTATTAGGCACGAAAATCCTCATTTATCATTAGCGCAAAGGGCGAAGCAAGAAAATATCGATTCAACCTGGATGTATCCGGAGCTAATGAAAGGTGGGCAACATCAATATACATTATCGAAGTTTGTAGAGGCTTTCTTTTCTTCTTAGCATTATTTAGACGGATAAAAAACTATTTATGAAAAGAATTTTTTTTTTCTAATTTCTTTTTAACATTATGAACACGATTACGCCAGCACCGGCGAGAGCTGGTTAAAGGGGGGAAAAAGAAAGATAGAAAATAGGGATAAACACGAAGAAAATGAGAGAGGATGAAATCTGCACTTAGATTTCTTGAACATTGCGACATGATTGAAAATGTCGTAAAAGATTTAAAATGTAATCAAAACCGTTCTTTGATACGGTTAAATCTAGGTAATTCGAGTTGGCAAGATCAGGTGAGACCGCAAAAGGAAAGAGGGAAAGAAAAAAAAAAAAAAAAAAGAATAGAAAGATGGATAGAGATAGATTGATACATATATAGATAGAAAGATAGAGATAGATAGAAAGAAAATTAGATAATTAGATAGATATATAGGTATAGGTAGATAGAGAGATGGACAGATAGACAGGCAAAATACAGAGAGAGGGAGACACTGAGAGACAGACGGATAGACATAGATAGATAAGCCCTTCATGCTATTCATAGAATTACGAAGTGTTAACACCCAGGTCTGTTGTACGACGCGCGACTCATATTTTTGTTAATTATTGACACACGGAGAGGAGAGACAAAGAAACAAAGCGCTACATGCATGTAAGCAACTGTTACACTAGACCATTAACAAAAGATCTATAATAATCAGACCTCCAAATTCTGCGACTCTTTTCTTTCTTTCTTCTACCGTTAATGTATGATTGCGCGGATCAAAACAAGACGGTCTAAATACGTGAATTGGAATATACATCGTGCACACGTGTTGAATGAAACTAAACATGCACGTAAGACTAAATTCAACTGCAATGAGAAGAAAGAATAGAAAGTAGGGAAAAAAAAGTTCTTTATTGAAATACGCGCTGCCACCTGCTCTCTCTCTCTCTCTCTCTCTCTCTCTCTCTCTCTCTCTCTCTCTCTCTCTCTCTCTCTCTCTCTCTCTCTCTCTCTCTCTCTCTCTCTCTCTCTCTCTCTCTCTCTCTCTCTCTCTCTCTCTCTCTCTCTCTCTCTCTTTCTCTCCTAATTTTCCCCAACTAAAAGTACGAAGAAATTGGCAAGACCAGCGAGGAATTTCAAAAGTAGGGTGATGAGTACTATTTCATGATGGCATAATTACAAAAGCAAATAGCTCGGAGCGATATGGGGGTGGCGCCGTGTCGTGTTATTGTGTATTACGACAGAACAAAAATCGAAGATCCCGGTAAAATAATTTTTTTTTTTTTTTTTTTTTTTTTGGTGTTTCAGTTTTCTTCCTTCCTCCTTGCAGGCTAAAAACAGAACAGAATTTTTGCGGGGTTTTCTTTCTTTCTTTCTTTCTTCTTCTATAATTTGACAGCATCAATATCTATGTGAGACCGCGTTCTGTTCAGAGGTGGTGGATGGAGGAGACGTCATGGGAGCATACTAGGTCTAATAATTACAATGCTTATAAAAGATATGACAGTAAGAAAGTCATAACAACTATGGATAACTGTGGGATTTGCCGGTTGCATGGTGAGTGTATGTGTGTGTGTGAGAGAGAGAGAGAGAGAGAGAGAGAGAGAGAGAGAGAGAGAGAGAGAGAGAGAGAGAGAGAGAGAGAGAGAGAGAGAGAATGGGGATAGAGAGAGAGGAGGGAGGGAGAGAATAAGGTGAAGATAGATAGATGGACATTAAGCATTCTAAATAGGTCTAAAGGAAATGAGGAGAAAGGAGTTAAAAACGGAAGTCAGAGAGAGAGAGAGAGAGAGAGAGAGAGAGAGAGAGAGAGAGAGAGAGAGAGAGAGAGAGAGAGAGAGAGAGAGAGAGAGAGAGAGAGAGAGAGAGAGAGAGAGAGAGAGAGATGGGAAGGAGAAAATCAAGACTACAATACACGCGCAAGGGTTTACTCCTTGAACTAAATCGGCTCCAGAGACGAGGAGAGATGACAGCCATTGAACGCATGGGACAGGAAGCACTGATGACAAACACACAAACACACACACACACACAGTGTCTGGAAGAGGCTGGGACGAGGTGGGCAAGCCTGCCTGCTGCCTACCCGCCTGGAGTGGAAGGAGGCCTCGGAGTCCAGGTTGGCGTGACATTCATTTCACAGGGTGCAGTGCCGGAGTGCCAGGTTAGGAAGAAGAAGAGGAGGAGGAGGAGGAGGAGGTGAAGGAGAGGAAGAGGAGGCCCGACATTTACAGCTATACTCTTTTTATGCACCCTTCATAAAAGATTCATTTTTGTCTTGCTCTCTAGTCTGCTTAGAGCCGAGCCTTTTTCATCATCATCATCATCATCATCATCATCTTCATCAATATATCAATGTCATAGTCATCGTCATCCTCCTCCTCATCACCATTACCATTTATTAACACGGGTGGAATCATACCGACATTGCTGACATCATCGTCGGGGCTGTTTCGTAAGCCTCAGAGACACTGACAATTACCTATTCCGCTTATTTAAAAATTTCTCTTTCTTCTATTTTTCCCCCCAATCGTTTATCTTTTTAATAATATACATACATTTCCACCGCAGATGATGACGTCAAGAACATGTACTATTTCGTTCATAAATTCTTCTTCTTCTTTTTAATCTTTTACCTCCAGAATTTCCCTCTTCAATTATTGTGCATCACAAAAAAAAAAAAAAAAAAAAAAAAAAAAAAAAAAAATAATAATAATAATAATAATAATAATAATAATAATGATAAAAATTTCTGTAAAACAAATTAACTATTAAATGTGAAAGGAAAGGAGGAAAAAAAAAAAAAAGAAAAAAACAAGCGGGAGAATAAAAAAAATAATATCGACAAACTTAATTTCCAAATTCCTTTGCCGGCGTATATGTAAAATATGGATAAAGAAAAAAAATTTTTTTCTTTTTTTTTTTTCTTTATTTATTTTTTGTTTTTTTTTTTTGGAATTAGATTTTCTTTAAAGTAAGAAAGAAAAAAAAAAACGAAAAAAATTTTTTTTCTTTATCCAACCATAAAAGTCTCTCCGTTTTATCTTCGTTGATCAGTGGAGTTAGTGCCCCTGGGAAGACTCGTAATTAATGATTAGGCCGACCGCCGCATGCAACCTTTACCAAGGCAGGCCTGCTGCCCACACGTTCATAGACCAAGGATTTTTTTTTTTCCATATTTATTTATTGGTTTTTGTTTTGTTTTGTTTTGTTTTGTTTTGTTTTTTTTTTTTGTTATTTTTGTTTTTGGTCTGTTTTGGTCCCGTTTTCCCTTTGTATAAGCTCGTCGATTTGCGGATGTTTCGTAAATGTCTCGAGGTTTTCAATCACGTTCGCCCCGGTAACTCTCGCTAATGGAAATTAAACATGGAAGACGCCGAATGATTCATAAAACTTAAATGCACGAAAAAAAAAATTAAAAATAAAAAAAGATAAAAAATAAATAAAAAAAAATAAAATAAAGGCATAGCCAAAGAAAAACAATAATAATTACAATAATCAAAGGAAAAAACGGAGGGGGGGAGAGAGATCAACGTCTAAAAATCAGCAGAAGCAAATCGAGGAAAAAAGAAAAGAAAAAGAACGCTAATTAAGCGCGCCTTAAACAAAAGTGTAAAAAAAAAAAATAACTGCAAAACAGACATAAGCAAGCATTCCTATAGACTAAATGTACTTTTCTTAGTGATAAGTGGTTTTTTTTCCCCCAAGAGATTTTAAACGACGTTAGGGAGACGTTAGAGAATCAGCGCAAAAAAAAAAAAAAAAAAAAAAAATTAATAAATAAATAAAAAAAAGAACGGCTCCAAATTGACTTACGAGAAAGAAAAAAAAATAAGTAAGAAAAAAAAATTAGCTTTTGCATATTAAGTGAGCTTACCTAATGAAGTCTTTTCTGAACGCTGACATTTAAAAAGAAAAAAAAATGTTTTTTACTTTAACCAATCTGATCGGCAATCAGAAAACAACTTCTCCGTCCTATCTGTAAAACTAATTTACTTTTTTATGCGAATTAATTTTTATCTTGTATTTTACTACAGAAGAGATTGGAGATCGGGGAAGAGACGGACAGAGCTATGAAGAGAGAATTCTGATGGACAGAGATGGACGGGCAAGACACTCGACGACAAAATATACCGTTTTGTAAGGCCGAGGAATCATCAAGCCATAAAATATGTATGGACGATGATAAAGTGAGCAGAATAGGGACAGCCAGCATCGAGGGGCCAAAAAAAAAAATAATAATAATAATAATGACAATAATAATAATAATAAATAATAAATAATACAAGCACAAAGAAACATTCGCTGATTGGACGCCCGTAACTAAGTAAAAGGCATTTCGAGAAATCTCTCTTATGTGAAACAATTTATATTATAGACGTTCCCAGAGGCAAATTAAAACATTATATTTACTTTAAAAAAAGAAAACAAAAACAAAAACGACACAAACGACAACCTGCTTTCTGTTGCGTCAATAATTAACAACGTTTAAAAAAAAAACCTCTAAAATACCGGGACCACGAACAAACAAACAAAATCTAACCGATAACTCGTAATCATTAGAGGCAGGACGGAAACCGACTGTATGATCATCCATAAAGCAACGTCGCTGGCAAGCGCGCGCACACACACACACACAGACGCATCTACTCACATACCATCTTAGACGAAAGACTAACTCTTTCACTAAGACACACGCAGGCGCGCACACACACTCAAATTGCACAAAATGCACCGTGCAAATTGAACGGAGCGCGCTCGCCCGCCACACATGCAGCATTGGGGGGGGGGGGGGGGGGGGAGGAACGAGACACAGGGACTGATGAGCGCTGGTTAGTCTAGCTTCGACCACGGGCAAAATCGTCCATTAAAAATAAAATCTTTAAAAACCCCGTCATTAAAAGCAGTGCAGGAAACATAAAGCGAAACTTGTAATGAAATATTATCAACTCCACCGTCCATCTCCCTTTCCTTCTGTTCCTTCATCCTTCCCCCCCCCCAACACACACACACACACCTTCCTCCCCTCCTCGCCCTCCTCACACACATAATTATTACATACACATATTCCCGCATTCATTTAGAGGCAGAAAAAAAAATAAATAAAAAAAATTGTAGCAGCGTATTCAATCGCGCTAACGGGATTGAGTTTCTTCATCAACTAAGACGGACGAAGACGGTTGGAATAATAATCAAAAGGGGAAAAAATATAAAATTATTTTAATCAGACCTAAATTGACATGCAGAACCACAATGAAAGGGCAGAGAAAGATGCCGCTGGTAGAACAGGCATTAGGCGTGTGCATTGCGATTTTAAAGGAGTTATTGAGGGGTGGGGTGGGGTGGGGTTGGGGAGAGAGAATTTAAAGAAAAACAAAAAAAAAAAAAAACTTCAGAAACGATCGACTTAAAATAAAAGGAAATCACCACCAGCGGCGGCAACAAAGAAGGCCATTATATTTATTGAGAGGAAAGAATTACACAGACATGGCATTCATTTTAATGCATACAACCGGGCTTTGTTTCCAGGCTGCCCTTAAGCGTTTTTTATCTCTCCGGGGTTTTGGGGTTTTGTTGTTGCTTTTGTCCTTCTTATCGCGTTATATCTTGTCGTAACAATAATTGTCAGTTTTCTATGGCCGATCGTTGTTTGTTTGTTGTTTTTTTTTAAATTCCATATACTTTAATTTATTTTACTTTTATTTTTATTATTATTTTTTTTTTTAAACTTTAGGGGCGAAAAGTTGGCAGCAAGGACCGGCATTCTGTTACGACATGCTTGACGAAGTTGATGGTTGTGTTGTAATTCAGTTTGTAACATTTACCGGGGGGGGGGGGGGATGAAGGGGACGTGGAGGTGGGGGGAGAGAGGGTTAAATAAAAGGAGGGAGGGGGAGGGGGGGGGGAGAGAGAGAGAGTGAGTGAGAGAGAGAGAAGGTTGCCTCAACAGCTTATATGAGGGCTCTTTCAGAAATAACCGAAAAATGCCCATTGCTCAGCAACCAGTGGAGCTTTTTTAATTCTGTAAACGACATGATATTCCTTATTTCCTTACGGATATTCCCAGAAATTATGAAGTGCATCATTTTGCACAATGAATGTCTAGACGATTTTAAAGATGGCGGCCCACCTTGAAACTTGGTCAAAGGAGGAAATCAGAGCTGTCATACGTTTTTTGAACGCCAAAAGTCTGAATCCTACCGAAATTCATAAAGAACTTCAGAGTGTATATGGTGAGCATGTTATAAGCCGTACACAAGTCTATCACTGGTGTAATTTGTTTGAAGCCGGCCATTCCGACTTGACAGACAGGGAAGGGAGAGGGCGTTCGATAACTTCGACGTCAGAAGACAATGTGAAGCGAGTTGATGAGCTTATTCGTCAAGACAGGAGGTTGAAACTTCATGAAATCGCAAGCAGTCTTGAAATTTCGGAAACTTCTGCCCATAGAATTGTATTTGATGAACTTGGCTACAGAAAAGTCAGCGCAAGATGGGTTCCTAAGCAATTGACGGACAATCATAAAGAACAAAGATTGGACATCTGCAGGGAACTTTTGAGAAGAAGCAAGAGCTCACGCAGGGTTCACGGGCATACTGCCAACGCCGGCGGAGACTTTCTAGGCTACGATGTGACTTTTCTTGACAGCTTAGTCACCGGTGATGAGACTTGGTTGCACCATTGCACCCCAGAAACAAAGCAAGATTCGATGACATGGAAACATCCATCCTCACCTGTCGCGAAGAAATTCAAAGTCATGCGGTCAGCAAAGAAAATAATGGGAACTGTTTTCTGGGACAGTCGTGGTGTTCTTCTGTTCGAAACCTTACAACCTGGAGAAACAATCAATGCTGCAAGGTACTGCCAAACTCTTGACAAGCTTAGGGAGGCCGTTCGCAGAAAGCGCCCAGGGCAGTTGACCAACGGGGTCATTTTGCAACATGACAACGCTACATCTCACACAGCACGAGTGACGCAAGGTTGGCTAGAGAAATATGGATGGGAGATTTTGCCACACCCACCACACAGTCCAGACCTCGCACCATCTGATTATCACCTCTTTGGGCCACTGAAACGTGAGCTGGCAGGAAAGCACTTTGATGACGATGAAGAGCTTGTTGACCATGTGCGGAAATGGCTACAAAACCTTGACGGAAGTTTCTTCCGAGAGGGTATCTATTCCATGGTGCGGCGTTGGCAGAAGTGTGTTGACAGACTTGGCTGTTACGTAGAGAAATGAAGGACGAGTCAAGGTATGAACACGTGCAAGAATTTTGTTGATAGCATAAAAAACGCGGATTTTACAGGCATTTTTCGGTTAATTATGAAAGAGCCCTCCTAACTGCCATTTGAAAAAAAAATAATGAAATTTCTCAGGCCAAGTTGGGGGAAAAAACATTTTGCCCTTGCTTTCTGAATACAATTAAATTGTCTAATTTTCCCCTCCCTCTTCCCCTCAAAACTCTCTCTCTCTCTCTCTCTCTCTCTCTCTCTCTCTCTCTCTCTCTCTCTCTCTCTCTCTCTCTCTCTCTCTCTCTGTCTTCCTGCCTGTACATGTCTATCAGACCTATCTCTCTCCCTTCCCCCCCCCCCTCTCCCCGCTCTGTCTCTCTCCCTCTCTCTTTCTCACAGTAATTCCTAGAAGAAGAGAAACAAAGTTGAATATTACTGATTTTTGCCTCAAGTCAAATTTCACAATAATAAGTCAGCAGCAGTACTCAAAGTATACGCAAACTATTGTTATAATAATTATTGTGTGCCCACTCTCATAGATCTAATTTAAACACGCATAAAAATAATGTACAATATACATCATCATGATTATTATTATTATTATTATTATTATTATTATTATCGTTATTATTATTATCATCATTTTTATTATTATTATTATTATTATTATTATTATTATTATTATGGATACAAACGCAGTTTATCATGAGTAACGCCTGATCAATGCCCTGCAATAGGGCAGTCCATATTGAATATGCCAATAATGATTACACAGTCTCCTTAGAGAGAGAGAGAGAGAGAGAGAGAGAGGGGGGGGGGGTTGAGGTAAGAAAAAAAATGATTGAGTTATTTAATAATTATCCTTACAAAGATAAAAGCCAATCTTGTACTCAGGGTAAATTATAAGTAAATATATACAAACAAATGTTCATTTAAAAGAGACGTAAAAGCAATGGACAAAATGCAATTATCAAGAAAACTTTATTGCAATTTGCACTGGGCAACATTTCTAGATTTATGATTATTGATGCAGCGATATTTATCTGGTAATGAGTCTTTCAAGATCAACAAACATGGAAGCCAGTCAGCAGACCGAATCGGGCATCACATAAAATAGATGGTTAGAGAAATTACTGTGGTATGTTGGTGTGAGCGAGTTACATAGGAAGAGGAAAAGGGGGGGGGGGGAAGAGAAAGAGAGAGAGAGAGAGAGACACAGAGAGAGAGAGAGAGAGAGTAGAGGGAGAGCTGATAAGAGATAGAATCTTCATCGAGAAAGCATTATATTAATTTGGTCGATGCTAGAGAGGCTGCATGCACCCATGACAAAAATATAAAAATTAATATAATTATACAAGAGCAACGAGAAAGGATAGAGGGGTAGATAAAAAGTTTGAAAGAAATACGCTCGCATGGTCATAGAACAAAAATATTACAGTCATTCTAAAAACTATAAAGATGACGAATCAGGCAGTAAAGACAAAACGATACAGAGAACGTCATGCTGAAATGTCCGTATAAACAGGACAGACTTTTAATAAGTTAGCTATGACTTAAAATTAAAAAAAAAAAAGTTATATAACAACAATCTAAAGTAGTGACAGAAGGTTGTAAACCAACAACAACTACCGGAGCTATTGAGACATCCATAATTATGCAGATTAAAACTTTAATAGAAAAGAAAATCAAGTCGACTTGCCTTCTATTCCAATATGTAAGCGGCAAGCATATGCCACAAAAAAAAAAAAAAAAAAATTCTAATGCAACTTCTGTACAAGAGCCAAAGCATTGAGCACTCAAGGGACTAACGGACATCTCCGTTAAAGAGACGAAAGTAAAGGGCCGAAAAAACAACGAAGAGAAGAAACGCGAAGAATTAATGGGGATCGCGGTGCTGTCTTTGTTTTATCCGAATGGGCACTCATTCAATTACGAAGGGCCATCACAATTGTGCAGGATAATGTTTTCCCCAGGCTGCTGTATACGGGTCAGTTACCTCCTCTAACTGCTCACGGCCTTGGACGTGCGTTATTAGGTGAGCTTTTATTACGGAGCCCCGAGAGGGGGAGAGAGAGAGAGAGAGAGAGAGAGAGAGAGAGAGAGAGAGAGAGAGAGAGAGAGAGAGAGAGAGAGAGAGAGAGAGAGAGAGAGAGAGTCCGGGCGGGCAAGAAATTGTTGAAGTAAAACAGTGGCACCCGTTTAAACCGAAACTCCAGGAACTGCAAAAATCTGTTCGGTTTAACCATACTTTGATTTAACCGGGGTGGTTTTAAGATGGAAAAAAAAATAAAGAATTAATTATCATTTTGGTTTAATGTTACTCCTCGTTGAAAAGTTTTTAGTTTGACCAATTCATATCTCTTGGCCCCGCTCTTTCCCACCACCATCTAGGTTTCACAGAATGTCTTCAGACCTGAATACCGCTTGTGGTGGTATGGATTTTTGCATTGCCTGGAACTAGCCGTAACGAGATTATCGTATCGAAATGTCTCTACTATGCTGAAAATAGTCCAAGTTTTCTTTTTCCCTCAGGAAAAGTATAAGAAAAGATAAGTTAATCGTCTTTGGTAGTGTGCATTATATCGAGAGAGAAAAAAAGCCAAACCCCGAAATAGATTTATTGACCCATGATTGGGAAAAGTAAAAGTTACCTATGATTTTATGGACATTTCCTAGATCTCAATCTCGACATCCTACCAGGTATAGAACTCCAACGAAAAAAAGGAATCAAATTAAAATTTCTTGATTATATTATGACATCATCCATTGAGGAATTTCGCAGAATGGTTTCTGGTTTGCATTTTTTTTTCTTTTGTTTTTTTGTTTGTTTTGTTTTGTTTCGGTTTTTTTAAATTTTTTTTAATTTATGTATTTTTTTTTCAGAAAGTATCTTTTTTTCCGTTTCATATATTATTATTATTAGTAGTTTTATTTTTTTTTCTTTAATACATTATATTTGCTGCAGGCGCGATCAATCACGCTGTTTCTCACGCGAGCGGCCGATTCCGATCATAGGACGGGCGTGCATGAGCCGCGCGACTCACATCGATACAGGCCTCTGCCGCATTGATAATGTTCGGCCCAGCCGGCTGGGAGAAGGAGAGGAGGAGGGGGAGAGAGAGAGAGAGAGAGAGAGAGAGAGAGAGAGAGAGAGAGAGAGAGAGAGGGGAGGGGAGCGGGAGAGAGAAATATATCCTGCATGCTGCGGCACGGGCGGGAGCGAGCCTCGACTCTTCCACAGACTAAATACACAACAGACTCCGTCACGGCGTCTCGCGTGATTGATTTAGCCGGGCAGAATCTTTGACAACATTATTGCATTACATCGATCTCCCATCATAAGTTTCGTTGACTGCATGGCATTGTAATTTCCTTTCTTTCTTTTTTTTTTTTTTTTTTTTTTATTTGTCCATTTTTGTTTCTAGGTCTGTGTCTGAGAGAAGTACCATAGTAGCAGTAGGAGCAGCAACAGCGACAACTCTCAGGCGAAGTTATTTTATTATTGTGTTTTGAAAGATTCTAAAGCACCACTCGTCTTAAGTGGACCCACCTTACCTCCCAAATAAATAAATTAATCATAAAAAAAAAGAAAACAGAAAGGGGGGAAAACCAGATCTGTATAGAAAGCTGGAATCAAAGAGCGCAAAAAGTATTTTCACTTATAGAACAATGAGTATTCTCCCCCCCCCCCCCCCCCCTTTTTTTTTTTTTTTTGTAGACTCGATCCAAACAAAACAAATTAAACCGCTTTCCTGACGATTCCAAGAACGACGCAGCCATGGCTGTGAATATATGATTGCCTTTAAGGAGTCAATAAAAATTAAAAAAAAAAAATACATATACCAAATCTATTTGAGATCTTTCTTTATTCGCTCGTTTATTATCGTGTAGGCTCACTTCATAATGGGGCATCGCAACCCTTGTCACTCCCCCCTCGTACCCACATAGCTTTATTACGAGCGGTTAGATCTTTAATAAAATAGATAAAGAAAGAACTGTTTTCCCGAATCAAGAGGACGTTTTTTCTCTATCGCGCAGTTTCCAAAGACACAAGTATCTTTTTTTAAAAAAAAAAATGGCAGACGAGCAAACTGTTACTTAGAGATAATTTTCGTCCTAAACCCTTCAAAGAGTGTCGCATTCAGGAAGCCATGCAACTTGACACAGCGATTGATGCAAATCTCGGTATTCAAATAGAGGGGAGATAGATCAATTGAATGAATCCAATTAATATAATGTTCTTCAGACTCTGCTCAGTCAATCATATTAGGGAAAAAAAGAAAAGAAAAAAGCAAAAAACAGACAAACAATTAAAAAAGAAAAACCCTGGGAGCTCGATGGATTATTCGCGTGACTGGGTTTCAGCTATGTGCACTTTAACTTCTTAAAAGCGTTAAGGCGGGTGGATTGTGCAAGACAAGCAGGGTAGGCGAGGTCTAAGGGAGAAAGAAGAAAATAGAAGTAAAAAATGATCTGACTGTTTGATATAGTCCGTCCATAACCAAAACCAGTTATCTCAGATAGTTCCGGCACATCGAAGATTGAAGCTCTCGTCCAACAGGGCGGAACTGAAAAGATGAGGCCCCAAACTCACCTCCCGACGGTATGGGATTCGAACCCGCTGGATGATTATCCCTGAGGATTATCAGGCGAGTTTTTTCAACTCATACCCACTTATGCTCTTTGAAGAAAAAGAAGTTGATGATAACGTTGTTGTTGATGATGATGATGATGATGATGATGATGATGATGATAATGGTGACGACGATGATGATGATGATGGTGGTGGTGGTGGTGGTGATAATGATTATGATGACGACAACGACGATGTTGATGTTGATGATGACACACATAACAAAAAAAAAAAGTTTGCAGAGGAGACATTTTCAAGAATGAAGAGGGATAAGAAACATACAAGAGAAAGAAAGGCACAGAGAGAGAGAGAGAGAGAGAGAGAGAGAGAGAGAGAGAGAGAGAGAGAGAGAGAGAGAGAGAGAGAGAGAGAGAGAGAGAGAGAGGCAGGGAGGGTGGATGGATGAACGGCACACAAAGCTATGAGGATATTAGCGAGTAAAGAGCTGCTTGCTGTCAACCACCTCCAGTACAGATGAGCCAACCGAGTGCAGCGGGTTAAACCCTCCTTAAGCCGAAGTTGATAGGCGCAAACAGTCAATAAATCGTGACCGTTTAGTACATTCAGGCTCTGTGTGATTTATTAACCGGGATTCCAATAAGAGTAATAAAAAAAAATCCATTCTGTTCAGTCAACTGTGGGATTTGGTACAACTTCAGATCCAATATTTTTCTCTCTCATTATAAAATAAGGTCCCGACAAGATGGATGAGTTTTGTAATCCCCGAGCGTCTTCCAACCATCGAACTTTTATCTTTTATTATCCTGTTTTTCCCCACGGATAATAGACAGATTAAGGAGTAATTATGTGTGGAATGCCTAAGATGAATCCGATATCGACGAGAGGACGGTAGAGAAGACAGAAAAACAACAAACAAACAAACAAACAAACGAAACCCGAGATTATAGTTATACAAAAGTCCATTATGCTAGCTTTGGCAGATGACCAAAATTAATGTAAAAAGATAAATATCTTTGAACCTCAAAATGTACCATACATCCTTATTAATGCACCTCCTAGAGATCGATAATTGGCTAAATACAAAAAAAAATACTATAAATAGCTGCATTAAAATAATTACTTTAAGCTTAAATCTGTTGAGAAAGAGTCCATTGATGTTTGAAGGGCTTAGGACCCGGACTTGACCAGAAATGAGAGCATAGCCTCTAGTACACTTGAAGCTTAACGATGATCGGTTAAATTTACGAGGAACTGAATCGATTTCAACGAGGAATTACAGACGCGAAGAAACCCCACGAGAAAGAAAAGTCATTTTCAGTGAAAAAGTCTTAACAGACATAAATTGTCTTTGAAGCCTAACTCGCACTCAATGGTTACCGGGTGTGTTAGTAATAAGAAGTCAAAAAATAATCCCGAGAAAGGACAAATCTAACCGAAAAGAGTCAGTCCTGGCGCTGATTCAAATAACCATCGACAGTCACAACAACAACAAAAAAAATAATAGCATTGCTTTGAGTCATGGTCCTCGAACATTAAGCTATACAGATTGTAGTTTTGGCACCAGGGTTACTAGGTGTATTATAATTTTTGTATTATTTAGTTTGTTGAAGAAGAAGAAACAAAAGGTCATAAATAATCGCATACAGGACATTTTCCGATTCAGAAACTACGTTAAACTAATGATTGACGCATGTGGATTTGGGATTACAGAGGATTTGACGAGGATGTAAAAGACTATTATTCCCTCGATAATCACCAGAAAAGGGAGAGGGGGGGGGAGAGGGAGGGAGAGAGAGAGAGAGAGAGAGAGAGAGAGAGAGAGAGAGAGAGAGAGAGAGAGAGAGAGAGAGAGAGAGAGAGAGATAGAGAGAGAGATTTGGGGGGGGGGGGGGGGCGCTTTCGACTTAAGACATGGAAGCAGATTATATCTCTAATTGGTTGGGCTATTTAACTAGTGTATTTCTTAGTCTAAAATGGTCGTCATTTGATAGGAGTTGTTCTTTTTCCCGATTTAGATCTAAATCGTTTAATATCCCTAAGTCTGACTGAGATGCGGTAACCAACCCCCCCCCCCCACACACACACACACATTCCCCATCCAAAATATGCTTTCAGTTCAAAGCAGGGTTTGAACAGGATGGGGCCTTCTAATACATCCATCCTCAGCATATTCTGAGAGTCTAAATCTGTTAGAGTCAATATAATTATGACCGATCGGGATTCTCAGATCGGGGTTCTACTGCACCGACCGCGACTGAACTTAACCCCCCCCCCCCTCTCTCTCTCTCTCTCTCTTTCTCTCTCTCTCTCTCTCTCTATATATATATATATATATCCTTCTCACACATACACACACACACACACCTCCCACATTACACCTATTACTAACACCAGAACAGTAACATTGTCTCAGTGCATCGAATGTCACTCAAACCCCAATTTTATCTCATCTATAACTTCCTCTTGGCCCACTCCCATAATAATTATCCATGCACACAAACCTATCTTAGAAAGAGCATCCCCATAAAGGCAAGAAGTATTAAAAAAAAAAACATCGTAGAATTAAGATATATATATATATAAGATACAGATACAAATCAAACATACATTTTTTTGGGGGGGTTCTGTTTGTGTATATATGTGTATAATAATATATTTGATATTTCTCTCCATGCATGTGTTGTGCAATCATGAAAAGGTTGAAGAGATGCGTATGGAGCAAAATGTCACACAGTAATGCATGTGCGAGACAAGTCGCTTCCAGACTATACACTGCGATGCGAAAGTTTGCGGAGGACGACCTAGGAAAATGTACTACATGGAGGTGTTTTACGAAAAACAATATTGCTCAAACAAGACTATAACGGTACTCATAAACCATACAACTTCGCTGAATTTTTGTTTTATTTTGTTTTTAATATTCCATTTTTTTTTACCCATAAATCTTATTTGACATTTCCGTGAGAAGCAAAATTGCTCAATAATGTAACCAAACTATCAGAAATTGTAAGTCATTAAAACACTGGTGCTACGCAATGATTGCAACTCCCTACATTTTTCAAGTCTGGAAATGTTAAAACCTAGATAGAAGGGAAAAAAAAAAACCCGAAAAGTCTGGGGAGATGATCTTGGTTAAAACCCAAAGTTCACGCGTTTTCCTGTCCAACCTTGATTTCATAGTCCTGACGAAGTATTTCTCAATAAAGCGAAAAGTCTAGTTCTTGGTACGGTATCACTAATGCTGGTGTACTTGACTTTGTAAAACTATAATTTTCACTTGTGTCGACATAACTAGCACATGAAACTGCAACACTCTGACGACATGTTTTACATAATATAATGATAGCAACCATTTGGATGAAATAACTTTATAAGAAAGTTTACTACCCACAGGGAATCATATTAATTAATTTTCGGTTGTTGTACCCCGTATCTCAAGAAAGTAGAAAAAAAAAAGCCTTCAAATTTCATATCACACACAAAGAGACAGAGAAAAAAGAAGATCAATTGACCTTTATTCGGTGATATCGGTCAGTAATCATTGGATATGATTTCAACCTGGAAGAGCGAGTAGCCAGGACAACTTCGTTTCAGATTTTATTAGAAACGCAGAGGTCCTAAAAGCGGTAAAAGACCAAAGGCGTTTTGCACCAGTCCCTTTCTCCGCACCTTTACTAGACAACTAAATAAACCCGGGATTGAGGTTGGGTTAACTTCATACTTCAGAAGAGTCTATTTCTCATGCAGATTGGAAATGTGATCACAGTCTTTTCCTGGGCCTTGCTCTCTCCGAATCTCTGCTCGAAAATATAATCGTGTTGGCCATGGTAGGCCAGGATTGAAGAATTATCTTACAGGTCTTCAATAATCAGTCTCTCTCTCTCTCTCTCTCTCTCTCTCTCTCTCTCTCTCTCTCTCTCTCTCTCTCTCTCTCTCTCTCTCTCTCTCTCTCTCTCTCTCTCTCTCTCTCTCTCTCTCCTTCTCCCCCCTCTCTCTCATTTACTACTACTCGTACTTTCACACTATTTTGTCTCCCAAATCAGTCTCTGTCTGTCCGTTAATTTGTACGATTGACTCTATCTATTGGGTGTAAATTACCTTGTCCTGTTCAACCTCGGCCACATTACAAACACGGACACGCACCAACCTATTTAAATTTTATTATCCCGCCTGCCCTCATCTAACTCAATCCGTACATTCCACGAACCAGAATAATTGATGTGCTCATTGGCAATTATCTAGGTTGGTATTATTGGAAAAATTACCAATAAAAAGCGACTCCTACTTACCTATTGCGCGATGTGCCATCTGGCTCGGAGGCCATTACTTTGGGAGACATCTTGACAATAATACCTCAAGCCCAAAAGAGCATCCCAGTGTAAACAGGGGGCGGCTCGCGAGGGGCAATAACTGTTAGCGCAAGGAAAGCATACAAGAAAAACCAAGGGCCATAACCGAAGAAGGCAGGCGGAAAAGGGCACACACCAGTTGGACAGCAGCTGCAACGCTCTTGTTGACGTCTAACGTATATATCATTGTTCAGTTTGATACAGACTGAGGGACAAATCAATCAGACAGCGAAACTGGCAGTACTAGAAGAGAGAAGACTGAGTGGCAGAGGAAGGTGGTCAAGATAGACAAGTAAACAGCGAAGAGTAATAGGAAGAGAGGCAGTCAGAACAAAGCAGATACACAGACATATCATATATAAGCGAAACTTTTTGTTTATCTTTCAAGAACCTCTAGGTGAGACGGTCTCTATGTAAATGCCACCTTAGGGATTACTATATTGGAATCTCTTTTATCTCGCCAATAAATATCGCAAAGACATCTGAGAGAGAGAGAGAGAGAGAGAGAGAGAGAGAGAGAGAGAGAGAGAGAGAGAGAGAGAGAGAGAGAGAGAGAGAGAGAGAGAGAGGGAGGGAGGGAGTCATACATACAAAAAACAATGCAAGAGTTATAGAGCGAGCCAGACACTTAAAAAAAAAAAAAAAAAAAAATGGGTAGATTGACTGACACAGAAACCATAGTTGCAATGTGCAAAATAATATATAACTTGAAGAAAGGAAAATCATTGAATCCCATTTATTCAAAACCTGATTTCATAGGATAATCAATACTGGAGTCGCTATTTCCGCAATTTTATGGGTTCTTCCTGACTTGATCCTCGATTGTTTATTTAAACTCTCTCTCTCTCTCTCTCTCTCTCTCTCTCTCTCTCTCTCTCTCTCTCTCTCTCTCTCTCTCTCTTTCTCTCTCTCTCCAAAGACATTTAAGGGTGTACAATATAATAATTGAACGAATTTAGTGTAAAGAAATTCGCAATCAAAATGCCAACACACTGTGACACTGTCTTCTATCCCAAGCACGCACGCACACACATACATCTACACAAACGCAGGCCAGGCTGGCGAACTCCCTTAAAATCTAATGATATGCAGATATTGTAGCTGACAGCTTGAAATAAACAATGAATTAATGAACATCAGATATATTTTTTTTTATTTTTTTTTTATTTTAAATTCTCGACGTAATAACAGAAACAGTGCCAGTTAAATTTTACACTCACGATTATGTATTTAAAAGTAAGAATCTATGACACTGTCATGACAGACCCAAACGCATATTTCATGAAATGAAGAAAAAAAAAGGTAAACGAAAGAAAATGAAAGCAGAAGGGGCAGGGGTGAAAATGCAATATTCTAATAAACGCAAACACTCATTTGAATTTTATGTAAAATTTTCATCACGGCTATATCCAAAAAAGAAGAAACACCGATAACCATGGGGAGAGGGGGGGAGGGCAATGTTATAAAAAGGTTTATACTTCTAACGTCGTCAGGCCGAGCGAGAAAGTCAGTTGTACGAGTATCACAAATGATGATGAAGAGAGAAAGAGGAGACACTGAGGAACAGTAATTCAGAAATTCAATCTTCCCAGGTGTCTTTGCGATATTCATTGGCGAGATAAAAGAGATTCCAATATAGTAATCCCTAAGGTGGCATTTACATAGAGACCGTCTCACCTAGAGGTTCTTGAAAGATAAACAAAAAGTTTCGCTGCACCTGTTTGGTTCTGTACGTGTTATTGTATGCGTGCGTCACGATTCAAAGCTGTTATGGTCGCCATACTCTATCTACTCTATAAAAGGCCAGTTGAACACATTTTGGGTGTCCAGCTGAAGTTGATGCGGGCGGGCACACAATACTATCCCTATTGATACCTCACTTGGCAAGGCTATCCAATGCCATCAAATACCAACAAAATAAATAAATAAATAAATAAATAAATAAATAAATGAAAAATAAAAAAAGCTGACGGCAATAGTTTTGCCTCTCCCTATCCCTTGTATATTATTCCGCTTCTTATAATCTAATTTTCAACATAACAAACCAATGATAATAAAACGATTGTGGAAGCACACAACTGCAGTTGCAGCTCTTCTCGGACCAGCAAGAACAAGCCAGTTTTGTATTGTGAGAGTCTCCCAAATTCCGGTGGTGATAATGTGGTGCAGAGCAGTTGGGCTGCATTAAATTAGGCAGAGAGGAAACATAGTGCAGGGGGAGGGAGGAGGGAGGGAAAAATGAGGGGAGAAAGGAGGCGGGTGGGTGTATTCCATGCATTATTTGCCCTGACATTAATGGGCGGCACTAAAGATCTCTCTCTCTCTCTCTCTCTCTCTCTCTCTCTCTCTCTCTCTCTCTCTCTCTCTCTCTCTCTCTCTCTCTCTCTCTCTCTCTCTCTCTCTCTCTCTCTCTCTCTCTCTCTCTCTGGATACAATGGCCGACCTGAAGAACGTCCAACATTTACATTTTTTTTTTTTTAATTCGTTCATTTAAATTTCACTTCGGCAAAAAATAAGAGTTTTGTTGTTGAAGCACGCTAAGGATAAATCTATTTGATTCTCACATTTCCTAATCTGGTCAATAGAATAGAATACGCAAGGGATATTAAAAAAAAGTTTATAGGCTTAGACTCCCTGAGTCAGACAATGATGTACAGGGATTTTTTTTTTTTTTAAATATCAGTTTTTGCTTCCTATCCTCTTCCCATGTCTATTATCTTACTCTCTTTCTTTCGGTAGATATCTGTATTGTCTGTCAGTCTGTCGACATGCGTGTTTATCTGCCGGTCTGTATGTCAGGCAGCCTGCCTCTCTCTCTCTCTCTCTCTCTCTCTCTCTCTCTCTCTCTCTCTCTCTCTCTCTCTCTCTCTCTCTCTCTCTCTCTCTCTCTCTCCCTCCCTCCCCCCCACACCCTTTTTTTTTCCAGCTTCAGGTTGTAGCGCCCTTGTTTAGTGGTTTACGTTCGGATTGTGGGTCAACAGGGAAGTTCAATGTGTGCACATCCTTTGCCCGGACGGGTGCGGAACTGGGACTTCAGAGGTAAAAGGATCTTCTCTCAGCATTTTATTCCATTTATTTTACTCTGATGTAAATGTCTACAAGACAACCGGACATAAAAAAAAAATAAAATGTTGCCAGTGGTTTAGGTCGACGCGCTATTTCTGACAACCGTATTAGCTCCTCATAGTGTTCCAAAAGGGAGACTTGTATTCATTGCCTCTGGTCTGTCTGGAATTTCAGTTTAAGCGCTTTACACACTAACTTGATGGATTTAAGATAACATATTTATTCAAACTCTCCTGGGCATAAAATTAATAGATATAGTTTCCAATTCTCAAAGAATCTTTTATGCGGCGAATTGATCAGGAGCACGAAGATCCCGCATGCAACACGATGGTCTCCGCAGATCTGAACTGCCCCTTGGATCCCTGTAGTTTAACAGCGCCCCTGGCCTCAACATACCGATAATTAGTTCGTCGGATGAAATTTTCGAGCTCCCTGGTTGGTATCCACGGGAAGAGCTTAAGGACTGTGTGACGACGCGGGTCACTTCGTTCGTCGTTGGTGTATTATATCGCACACAGGGCTGTGCAATGCTACTCAGATCTATCAAGACGCCTGTAGGTCTGCCAACCTTCAGATAATAGAATCAGGGACACCCTACTGCGGACGCGTCTAATGCCGCGGCGAACTACTGCATTATGTGGTCTAAGCAAAAAGAACATATGATATAATTTACCTAAAAATTTGTATTTTAATACATGTTGCTAGGAAATTATAGGCATTCATACAAAAGAAAAATAAGAAGATAGAAGAAAAAAAAAATAGTTTTTTCACCGTTTTTCCCCAAAAATGAAATCCGGGACTTCCGGATAAACAGGGACGGTTGGCAGATCTGGTCGGACTCCGGTGTTCTCGGTCAGCGACGGAAACATCGTAAAGCACTCGAAAACGTTTTGGGAGATCTCTGTTTCGAAAATGTGCAGGAACTGAAAATATGACCATCGCAGGATTTACAGTTCCATCGAGCTGCGCACCGACTGGTCGACCGGACATTAAATGATTATCATCTAAACCTGGGTTTGCTCCTCCCGAGAAAGGCACGGTAGGCATGGTAAGGTGTAACATATTTTAAACTCAGGAGGATTTGAACAGTATTTAGCAAGCATGGCGATATTAGAACTTAAAAACGAAAACACGTGTCTTTAATTATTTGCATAGTTAATGAAAAGTCGAATGTATCGAACAAAAAAAAAAAAAGGGGGGGGGGGGGGGGGGTGAGAGGTGTCGTCCCCCGCTAAAAATTACAAACAGCGAGATCAACTCGAGAAAACCAAATAATATAATATTTTATAGTAACTGCAGAGAGAGAGAGAGAGAGAGAGAGAGAGAGAGAGAGAGAGAGAGAGAGAGAGAGAGAGAGAGAGAGAGAGAGAGAGAGAGAGAGAGAGAGAGTGAGGGAGGAGTGATAGCCCCAAGACCAGCAACTGTTGGGAACCATGAAAAGCGGTAGTTAAACAAGGTCGGAGACCCGTTACGGTGTAGCTATGCGTCCTGGTATGCACATCAACCTGAGTGGATGATTGACCCACGGCTTTCGAAATGACTTTGTTGTGCTGGGTCTTTAAACTTTAGCATCTGTCTGATGTAACAAGGGTTGGCCATAATAAAAGAAAGGAAAAAAGAAATCCGGAGAAGGGGGAAATGAGGCATGGAGTGAGTGCGTAAGCGAAAGAAAAAAAGATGGAAATTTGGAGGAGAAGGAGGAAGAAGTATAATGCAGGAAGCCGAGAGAGAGAGAGAGAGAGAGAGAGAGAGAGAGAGAGAGAGAGAGAGAGAGAGAGAGAGAGAGAGAGAGAGAGAGAGAGAGAGAGAGAGAGAGAGAGAGAGAGAGAATATTGATATATCGAGTTGGGCGTCTCAAATTATTTATCAATTTGGGAACGAAACAAAATTTACTTCTTATTCTATTAAACAATCAGGAAATCATGTTTGTTTGTTTTTTTTTGTTTTGTTTTGTTTTTGTTTTTTGTTTTTTTTTTTGTTTTTTTTTTAAATTCATATTATTGTTTTAGCTTCAGCTTTGGTTAGTGGGTTTGGGGCCTCATTTTTCCATCTTTTGCTCTGCAAAAAGGCTCTAGGATCATCGTTCTGTGGACAGGCTATGTCAAATAACAAAGTCATCCTCGTAGCGATCATGGTTATATAAATACACAAAAAAAAGGGGAGGGGGTTCTTTTAATTTATGAAACCTATGTATTGCTGGATATACATTTAGATGTCAACATCCTATAATCATCTTTTGAAAAAGAAACGGGTTTCAAATTTAGATCTCATTCAAAACCGTCATTGCCCGAGATCCAATCTGACGTGCACTCAAACTACATTCTCCATCGATGATTAAAAAAAAAAAATCACATAATTATAAAAGAAGAAAATCATCAATGTCTTATGTAGAGGTCCCGTATTAAAAAAAAAAAAATAAATAGAGTGAACATATTTGCTGCTTCTTGATTCCCCGACGGAAGAGGGGCTTACTGAATATACGTTGGGTAGTTCGGTTACAAAACGGTACAACCATTTCGTCACAATTATTAATCGACTTTGATTTTATATACGCCTGGGAAAAAGATAAGGTAAAATTAAGGGAAAGGCTACACAAAAAAAAAAAAAAAAGCACCGAGGTGACCAAAGGTAAAGTCATAAAAATAGCCGTGCGGCTGTACAGCGACCACGCAACGGACATAGGACACAATCTGAGAATCATGGTCACCACGATTAGGCCCTATATTAGGTCTAAACCGCATATCATCATGATGGGCGGTTCTAACTACGCAAGCTTTATAGTTTCCACGACCGCCGCTTGTTACATATATAGCGATATTCCGCTTATAAAAAAACCTTTCGAGAGGAAACTTTCGGGGACGTTAAAAACACTGTGGTAGTAAATGTGATTCCTTGGGATGTCTTGTTTCATAGCGGGTCACGACGACCACGAGCTTGATGTGAGAGAAACCTGGGTCGGACGCGATGTTAGGTTAGTAAGTGGCTAACAAAATTTTTCAAGCCAACTTTATGATAGTCTGGAGATGTTGTTACCTTTTGCGGAGAGAATGATGGAGTAGGGCATTAGAAGGAGTGTGAGTGTGTGTGTGTGTGTGTGTGTGTGAGAGAGAGAGAGAGAGAGAGAGAGAGAGAGAGAGAGAGAGAGAGAGAGAGAGAGAGAGAGAGAGAGAGAGAGAGAGAGAGAGAGAGAAAAGCTGACGGGAAAAAAGGCCAATAAACAATGCCCTTTGTCCTAGAAGACATGTTAAGCAAGACACCAGAGACCAAACCCAATTAATTTTGTTAGAGATATATAAAAAGAGTTGATCCGTCCATTCTTCTTTGATATGAAGAGATGCTTTTATGCCTCCTCGACCCTAGTTCACCGCTTTAAAACGAGAGGAAAGGGAAAGAAAAAGGGAAAAAAAAAAAACAAAAAATAAAAACAACCGAAAATGAACATCAAAGTAAGGGCAGGTGTAAGAGCCCAATTATCTTTTACAGACCATTAATGCCCGCAGTTTATAACGCACAGCTTCCAAACCACTCTCAGAGTGGAGGCGAAATGAACAGAGCAAGAAGAAAAAATCCTGGAAGTGAAATCATTTCATTTCACTGCAAACAACCCTTAGGTGTAAGTGGATGGAAAAAAAAGGGAGAGATGGCGCCGTCCATCTGATTAAAGACGTCATTTTTGTGGATCACTAGTCTCGAAGTAAATTGGAACAACAGCGGTGATCCTCAAAATTACACTTTAAGAGGGGGGAAAATGCTGGAATTTTTTATTATTTTTTTATATATATATTTTTTTTTTGCAACTATCGCAGCCAAAGAAAGTAATGAACGAACAGAAGAAGAAGAAAAAAAAAAGCTTAAGATTTTTCAGATAAGCATTAAGTTACATGGAGAGGGCCCGGGAATCGGGCAAGCAGCATGTTACAAGCCATTCTTTATTGTCAAATGTACCAGAGACCAACAATAATTTAAAAAAAATCAGCAAAGCGCAGAGTAGAATTCAATGTAACAAAGAAAAACAAAATAAAGATTGATAAGTTTTGTATATTAAAAATTTATTACCACGTAGATTAAACGTCAGATAGTGAAAAAAAATTTTAAAAAATATGTTTGAAAAGAAACTTAATGGTGAATAAAAAGTGCTGTGCCATCTTGGACGCCACCTCCATTCTTTTGAAAAATAGATATAGTATTTTATATTTTTAATTATAATATCCCTCTGGACTCTCTCTCTCTCTCTCTCTGCCCCCCCCCCCCCCCCCCTTTCTTCCATTTTCTGCATCTTTGGCTTCCATATAGAACCTTCAGTCTTAGTCCTATTTTAAGAATTTTTCCTTTCATTTCGAAAGTGAAACTTCTGGATCTATTGAGGTATTAGGTAACGTTGAAAAGTCGTCTGTCACGACAGATCACCTCTAAGCTAAGAGCACTGGCAAACGATGTTTTTACCCCTTTCCTCTTATTATCTATTCTTCCTTACATCAGGCAACGGTTACTGCTAGGATAAAAAGTATAGTATATGTATTCCCAATGCGGAAAAAATGAGGGCAATTCAGGGGGAAAATTACAAAACAAAAAACACAAAGCAAAAAAACTCAGCACGAAGTGAGTGGTAATACCAGTCTTGGAATGCGGACTCTGCATCTCAAGGTTGGTAAACATGAGCAACAAACAAGGGAGCAACACACACAGAGAGAGAGAGAGAGAGAGAGAGAGAGAGAGAGAGAGAGAGAGAGAGAGAGAGAGAGAGAGAGAGAGAGAGAGAGAGAGAGAGAGAGAGAGAGAGACACGCTGTTTGCCTTGGACCCGTTCTCCTGAAGACCTTCACATTTCACACAAATACACACAAGCCACGCCACAAGCAACACGACGTATGACTTCAGACAGTGTGGGCAGAACCACGTAGATACCTCCTTCTCTCTCTTTCTCTCTTTCTCTCTCTCTCTCTCCCCCTCCCCCTCCTCCTTCTGTACCTCTCTCTAATCCTGTATATAACCCAGCCTTTCTTTTTTTGGCGTATTGTCTTACTTTGTCGGTTGACTTTTCATGAACAAAGCTTAAGGCAGCAAGTAATCTTTGCACTTTTAGTATTTTCCGAAAGTCAGAATGAACACTCTCTCTCTCTCTCTCTCTCTCTCTCTCTCTCTCTCATGAGAGAGAGAGAGAGAGAGAGAGAGAGAGAGAGAGAGTATCATTATTTTTTTTTAAGCACATTTGGGTAGGCCTACATACTTTACTCCTCGGTTTAAAAAAAAGTTTCATTTCAAATCTCATTCCGCTGGGAGGAAAAAAACACCTCTCACGATTAATAATTACTTTAGTGTCTATAACAATTCTTTCCTTCATTAAAGCCACTTACAAAAAAGAAAGGGGGGGGGGGAGAGAGAGAGAGAGAGAGAGAGAGAGAGAGAGAGAGAGAGAGAGAGAGAGAGAGAGAGAGAGAGAGAGAGAGAGAGAGAGAGAGAGAAAATAAAATAAAATAAAATAAAGATAAGGAAACAGAAAACCCAATAAAGCGGGATGCTCCAGCCTACTCCATTATTTTCGGAGTGGTTCTACATCGACATGAATTATAATTTCCCAGGCAGTGAAGGATCGTCGCCGCTAGGTGCTGCACGCACAACTTAGAAAGAGGCAGCAAGAGGATCTGATCTACAGCTAGAGCTGCTAGCAGCTACCTTTATGTAAGCTCTCGAGGATTCTGATCTACAGCTAGAGCTGTTAGCAGCTACCTTTATGTAAGCTCTCGAGGATCTGATCTACAGCTAGAGCTGCTAGCAGCTACCTTTATGTAAGCTCTCGAGGATTCTGATCTGCTGCTAGCAGCTACCTTTATGTAAGCTCTCGAGGATTCTGATCTACAGCTAGAGCTGCTAGCAGCTACCTTTATGTAAGCTCTCGAGGATCTGATCTACAGCTAGAGCTGCTAGCAGCTACCTTTATGTAAGCTCTCGAGGATCTGATCTACAGCTAGAGCTGCTAGCAGCTACCTTTATGTAAGCTCTCGAGGGTCTGATCTACAGCTAGAGCTGCTAGCAGCTACCTTTATGTAAGCTCTCGAGGATCTGATCTACAGCTAGAGCTGCTAGCAGCTACCTTTATGTAAGCTCTCGAGGATTCTGATCTACAGCTAGAGCTGCTAGCAGCTACCTTTATGTAAGCTCTCGAGGATTCTGATCTACAGCTAGAGCTGCTAGCAGCTACCTTTATGTAAGCTCTCGAGGATTCTGATCTACAGCTAGAGCTGCTAGCAGCTACCTTTATGTAAGCTCTCGAGGATTCTGATCTACAGCTAGAGCTGCTAGCAGCTACCTTTATGTAAGCTCTCGAGGATTCTGATCTACAGCTAGAGCTGCTAGCAGCTACCTTTATGTAAGCTCTCGAGGATTCTGATCTACAGCTAGAGCTGCTAGCAGCTACCTTTATGTAAGCTCTCGAGGATTCTGATCTACAGGTAGAGCTGCTAGCAGCTACCTTTATGTAAGCTCTCGAGGATTCTGATCTACAGGTAGAGCTGCTAGCAGCTACCTTTATGTAAGCTCTCGAGGATTCTGATCTACAGCTGGAGCTGTTAGCAGCTACCTTTATGTAAGCTCTCGAGGATCTGATCTACAGCTAGAGCTGCTAGCGGCTACCTTTATGTAAGCTCTCCAGGATTCTGATCTACAGCTAGAGCTGCTAGCAGCTACCTTTATGTACGCTCTCGAGGATTCTGATCTACAGCTAGAGCTGCTAGCAGCTACCTTTATGCAAGCTCTCGAGGATTCTTATCTACAGCTAGAGGTGCTAGCAGCTACCTTTTTGTAAGCTCTCGAGGATTCTGATCTACAGCTAGAGGTGCTAGCAGCTACCTTTATGTAAGCTCTCGAGGATTCTGATCTACAGATAGAGGTGCTAGCAGCTACCTTTATGTAAGCTCTCGAGGATCTGATCTACACCTAGAGCTGCTAACAGCTACCTTTATGTAAGCTCTCGAGGATTCTGATCTACAGCTAGAGCTGATAGCAGCTACATTTATGTAAGCTCTCGAGGATTTGATCAACAGCTAGAGCTGCTAGCAGCTACCTTTATGTAAGCTCTCGAGGATTCTGATCTACAACTAGAGCTGCTAGCAGTACCTTTATGTAAGCTCTTGAGGATCTGATCTACAGCTAGAGCTGCTAGCAGTTACCTTTATGTGCGCTCTCTGCTTTAATTTGCCAGAACACCACAACGGGCGCTCCTAGATCCTCCTTGCCATTATCCCTGCCATCTTTTATGATGCCTTTGAATTCTGGTGAGAAAAGCACCTTGGCGATGAAAGAGTTGGAAGGCAAAGTCTAAAAAAAAAAAGTGAAGAAGGAAGTTAAAGAAAGTTTAAAAAAAATAACGTAACTGGTATGAGTGCATCTATCGTAGAACTCCTCTCACCCTCCCCCCTCCGGCCTTCTACCTTCGTCACTACTCTCTCTCTCTCTCTCTCTCTCTCTCTCTCTCTCTCTCTCTCTCTCTCTCTCTCTCTCTCTCTCTCTCTCTCTCCAGGCTCTATCCTTTCGTATCAGAAAGTTAACTCCGGCTTAAAATACTCTTTCTTCAATCTCAAAATTAGACCATTGAGATTTAAAAAAAACAAAAAACTAACAAAACCAGAGCAACGTTTTGTACAGTTAATAATGTTAACATAATACTTACCCCCCATCCCCCCTTTCCCGAAAAAAAAGCAAAACAAATGAAATAGATACCATGTTGTTTTTACTCGGCCGGATTCCAACGCAACCTTAAACTGGTTAGATCGTCGTCAATATACATCTTTAGAGAAATACAGACTTGGAAAAAGAAAAAAGAAGAAGAAGAAGAAGAAGCAGAAAAATGGAATATCATAGAACTGATTAATTTGAGCGTTCCCACAAACCAAATCTACTCGCCAGAGTTCATTCCGGGCCTGAAAGCGATGGAATGAAAAAAGATTATCAACATGCACTTTTGCCTTTTCGTAACGAAAACAAAGGAACAAAAAAAAAAGGCAGCTTTTGTTCCCTCCCTTTATTCCGCAAAAAAAAAAAAAAAAAAATAATAATAATAATAATAATAATAATAATAATAATAATAATAATAATAATAATAATAATAATAATAATTACGGCGATTAAAAGTTCCTGATGCTCCAACCTTCGACCGTCGAATAAAGAGAAAAAGGACACACCACACAAAAAAAAAATGATTGCAAGAAAGCCTACATGCACCATCGAGCCCCCGAGATCGTGATAAACCGGAATTACTTTTATAGAAAGCACGGAAATCGATACCGCCATGCCTTTGTTCTTAGCAGGAATGATAGAGTTTCAAGAGCAGTTCAAGAAAAGATAATACATAATAATATCGAAGACGAAAAATTAAAAAAAAAAAAAAAAAAAAAAAAATGATGTCATCGGAGAGCGGGCTAAATTTGAGATTTATAGACTTTACGGGGGGGACCGCGAGTCGGCAAGGTCGATATTAGAGGCAAAAATTTAATCGAAATTTCGTGATATTTTTTGCTCCGCTTTACCTGCGAATTCAAGCATGACGCTCAAATCTTTAATAATATATAAAAAAAAAACCACCTACTTATTGTTCTTTTCAGATATGTCTCACTCCCCCCCCAAAAAAAAAAACAAACAAAAACAAAAACAAAAAGAAACAAACAAACAAAACAAAACAAAACAAAAAGAAACAAACAAACAAACAAACAAAAAAAAACAAACAAACAAACAAAAAAACAACACCAACAACAAAACGTAATATAGTTGCTTTCTTTCGGATATCCTTTACAGTTTGCAAATCTCTTCAAGTTTTTTATGAGCTGAGGATCAAGCTAGCTATAAACCAAGAAAAAAAAAAACTAGGCTCTGGTTTCCACCCCGATTCGGCACACTAAAGTATCCCTGCAGAACCAAGAGCAGGCCAAACATCCGGACTTGGGCAGACTGAGTGTCCACCTCTCTATACAGGATAAGTTAAGTCTACTAGGTGTATGGAGACCATACAATGAACTTATGACAATCTTGCTCTCACCATCAACGCTGTATCAGCGACACACCCTTTACTCACGATTTGTTTTCCAGTTTTATTGTTTGTTGGTTCTGCTATTCACGAAACAAAAAGAAAATAGCAAAAACAAAAAAAAAAGGGTCATGGTTTTTGTTTTTGTTGTTGTTGTTGCTGTTGTCGTTGTTGTTTTTAAATATTATTATTATTGGACCCACTGATATTTGAATAGACCGACCGTGTCACTCGAAAGTCATCATCAACGTGAAAAAGCCGCATCGCATAGTTCCGTCATTTCCGCTCAAAACGACGAACTAAACAATTTACCGACGATTACTGGCATGTGCGAGAATGCTGCATCAGTCAACAGGGATAAGTGGATATTGGATTCTTCGAGAACGTCATGCGTCCTATGAAAAGAATAAAAAGAGACGGAGACGTTTTTTTTTTCTTTTCTTCTAGAAATAAAAATCTAATCCTCAGACGCTTGGCGTCAACTGAAAGACTGATCAATGTTGATGCATTGTTTCTTCTGCAACAAGAACGATTTTTCGCATTGCCTTTTTGACGAGAGAGAGAGAGAGAGAGAGAGAGAGAGAGAGAGAGAGAGAGAGAGAGAGAGAGAGAGAGAGAGAAAGAGAGACAGAGACAGAGACAGACAGACAGACAGACAAACAGACAGACAGATAGAGACAGGAAGACAGACAGGCAGACAGAGAGTAGGTATATATTTATAAAATCAAATAAAAAAAAAATAATTATAATTTATGCCCTCTTCTACGTGAAAAAAAAAATTATGAGATAAAATTGTGATGATTGAATCTATAATATTCAAACTACATGTAACTATGTAAAATACCCAGGGGACGAAAAGGGAAACACTTTCATACGACGCCTGCCTTGATTCCTGTCGATATCTCTAAGAGACAATAATTGACGTTCGATGCCTGCTTTGATGTCTGCACCTGAGCCAATGGCCTGGGTCTGTGTCTCTGTGAGGCACGGACGGTCACGCTAACCTCAGCCCAGGCTCTGCTCTCAAATCCCAATCGAACACAGCAAGCAGACTGCAGGCACGTTGAGTGACACGTAAAACCGATTGTTGTGCGGAAGTTAAGCGATGTTTTGTTTGGGTTGCTTGTTTGTTTGTTTGTTTGTTTTTGTTGTTTTTTTTTTATTTTGAGTGTGTTTTTTTAATGATGTTTATTTTCTAAATTATCATTTTTATCCCCCACATCCTTTTTTTATGTTGTGTTTGTGTTTTTATGATGTTTATTTTTTATCACTTTTATCCCGACATTCTCCTCCTCCTCCTCCTCCTCCTCCTTCTTTTTCTTCCTCTTCTTTTTATTATTATCATTATTATTATTATTATTATTATTATTATTATTATTATTATTATTATTATTATTATTATTATTATTATTATTATTATTATTATTATTATTATTATCATTATTATCATTATTATTATCATTATTATTATCATTATTATTATTATTATTATTATTATCATTATCATTATTATTATTATTATTATTATCATTATTATTATCATTATTATCATCATCATCATCATCATCATCATCATCATCATCATCATCATCATCATCATCATCATCATCATCATTATTATTATTATTATTATTATTATTATTACTATTCCTGTCAGTCGCTACCTTCTTGCAATCATTATAAAATAATGGCATTTGCCAGAGTAAAAAAAAAAGAAAAAAGAAAATGAATCGCATCGATAAAACTCTCAGAAATCAGCAGATGATGCAGATCTCTTTTATGTACTCCAGGAGTCATCTGATTCACAAATTGAAGGGAAAAAAATAAATAAATAAAAAATTCATAAATCAGCAAACCGTTTCGGATCTGAATTAATCCAACTGAATGATGGGTAAATATTGTTCGCAGCATTTAAGAAAAAGCCGACATCAGATAAAAATCGTCGTATTTTGTTTTTCTAAGCTTATCCTTCCGATTTCCAAAAACACAACGAGACACATAGAATGATTGGCCACAAAGGCAATCTTTTTGAACTTTGAATAATCTGAATTACTATGTAATCTGCATCCTGTGCACGCTCGCTACTGGCCAACAAAAGAAACGATGGATCATCATCATCATCATCATCATCATCATCATCATCATTATTATTATTATTATTATTATTATTATTATTATTATTATTATTATTATTATATTACTAATACTACTACTACTAATAATAATAAAAGCATGAGGTGGATGGGTGAGTCGGGGGTGTGTGTGTGTGTGTAAGAGAGAGAGAGAGAGAGAGAGAGAGAGAGAGAGAGAGAGAGAGAGAGAGAGAGAGAGCGAGAGAGCGTGGGTGGTCCGATTGTATCTGAAATATCGCCAATAAAAAAAATCGAAAAACTTAAGAGCTACACGGGACCCTAGTTAGCCTATATTAGGCAAAAAATAATTGCGCTCCAAACATCTGTTTCTGATGGCTTCAAAAGAATTTAAAAAAAAAAAGATAAAAAATGTTAAGTGCTGGACTGTCTTTCTGGTATGCGCAGACAAATATAAACACATACACCCATAACATTATTTTTCGGTTGAAACGGCGGAATAAAAAGGTGCTTTGTTATGCACTCCCTCGTCCATTTGTAACGTTTACGGATGGCCCTGGCTAACCCGGGCCCCCTCTGTTAAAAAAAAAAAAGAAGAAGAAGAAGAAAATACAAATTCAGAAATATAATGGGGGTCCGCTTACCATCAACTCACTTAAAGGATATTCTTGCTTCATATCAACCTTTTTTAGCAGGCCCGTTTGGTTGGGTTTTTTTTTTTTTTTTCGCCCCTTTCCTTTTACTCGTATCACGGTTAAAGTCAACTCTCGCTTAAGACAACAAATTCTCCTAGTCCCGGGGTTGTCGACTTAAATCAGACTCCAGTGTATGTCCCGAGCATAATTGCCCGAGTTAGCGTTTATACACAGGAAACGTAGCGGACGCCCTTGCCTTTCCACGGGAGGATCCGACTTTGAATGAATAGAATGAGAAGCTGCAACGGTGGCGTTTAAAGGCAACTTAAGGCGCCGAATAAGCACAAAATGATTAGAATGGGGAGGTTGTGATAGAAAGGGTATTTTTTTACGGACAAGAGAAGGAAGGGGTTGAGGTGTTATCTTCCCTTTTTTTTTTTTTTCTCTCTCGAGGTGTTGCCTCCCCATCTTTTTCTTCCATCAAAAAACCCCTGATTAAGGACACAAGGGGAACGGTATGTATGAATGTGGGCACACACACACAAAAAAAAAATATAACAATCATGCAAATTCCAGAACGCTCTTCCCTTCAGTATGACCACACAAAAAAATGTGCAACGATCGAAATATTATTGTAGTAATCTCCTTTTGAATAAAATTCCTCGTGGAAACTAAGAGAGGGCGTATATCCAAACAAAGAAATAACGATTTACGGGTCACCGTTTTGAGCAGAAGTGTAATCGAACTTACGCCCCTGCCGTGCAAGGCCGGGCCAAAAAGAAAAGGCAGCTGTTATTGGGGCCATGCAGCCCCTATACCCTTTAAGGTTATTGGGGCCATGTAGCTAGATGTAGAATGTAAATGCACCTATCGTAGACTTATTCTTACATTCTAGATCCAGATCTAGCTACATGGCCCCACTAATCTTAAAGGGTATAGGGTTACATGGCCCCAATAACCGCTGCCATTAACGGGATAACCTTTAAGATTAGTGGGACCATGTAGCGTCCGTAAACACTCCGAACAGATAAGGCCCAAGACTCACCTGACGACGGTTTGAAGTTCGAACCCGCAAGGAAGGGTGCTAGTTGTCGTTTTTTTAATGCAGTGAAATTTAGAAAATCGTGCTCATTTTTTCGGTAGTTTAAAAAAAGAAAAATGTGTGACCCATGTACTGATAACTTTCTATTTCTATTTTAATCTCATAAATGTTATTTAAAGTAAATCCATCATTTTTATTTATTTATTTGTTTATTTATTTTTAACAGAAGTCCATATCACTGACTATGCGTTTTGCTAAGATAACTGTTGCAGAATCTCTTAAAAAGAATAATTAGCTAAGATTTACAGCTTGACAATGGGTTTTATAATATAAAAAAAGGTGAAACTTAACTCAGAAATCAAAGCAGCGCAGTGTTTATTTTATTTAATTTAACGTCCTCTAATCTTTAGCTCCCAGCGAAAACGATGTCTAAAGCAAAAACGGTAAAACAATAATCATGAAAAAAAAAAGTATTAAAAAAGAAAACCAGAAAGAAAGGAAAAAATCACACACACAAAAAAAACGCGAAAACAAATATACGCAGCATCAGCAGAGATCTTAGTTTTAACAAAGAAGAAAAAGGAGATAAGTTAATTCTTTTTTTATTTCTTTTTTTCTTCCTTTACTCTCTTATCCATCCATCGAGAGAGAGAGAGAGAGAGAGAGAGAGAGAGAGAGAGAGAGAGAGAGAGAGAGAGAGAAACATAGACACACCTTCCTATACAAACAGGCGGAGACAGGCTTCCAGACAGACAAAGACAGATGAGCGAGTTGAGAAACAAACCCATCAACAGACCTATCAACACACAAAAACAGAGAGAGAGAGAGAGAGAGAGAGAGAGAGAGAGAGAGAGAGAGAGAGAGAGAGAGAGAGAGAGAGAGAGAGAGAGAGAGAGAGAACGTTTGCGTGTTTGCCTGCTCAAAGCTGAATGTATTTCCCAGACATCACGGGCTGTGTGCTAGGGTGAGTTAACTAGGCTAAAAATCTAGACAAAATCGATGCACGTGCACGCGTAATCAGGGCGTGACAGGCCATGCATGCATGCACACACCTAACGACAGGCATACAGATAAGCACAGTATGGAGTGGAGGCGTGCAACATAATTACACGGAGGGGAATACAGGCAGTGGGCTCTGTGCTGTGAGAGTCGGGATGCACGATACTCAGATGAAGGGTTAGAGATGAAGGATGATGAAAAGTCAGGGCAGAGAGAGAGAGAGAGAGAGAGAGAGAGAGAGAGAGAGAGAGAGAGAGAGAGAGAGGGGGGGGGTTGTGACTAAGAGATAATGAAAGAGAGACGTAAAGCACAGATCATTAGAGAGAAACAGAGTGAGAAGTAGTTATGCTTCTGGAATGTACTATGTCATGGAACAAAAATCCATTGTTAAGAATAAAAAAGGAGGAGCAAAGAAAAGCAATGAGTATCTCGGAGTGAGTACACGGGACATACCTCAGTTCAATCTTTCTCTTCTTGAAAAAAATTGTATGATTTAAAACAGGTACGATTACAGCATTACAATAGGTGAGATATAGATCTTAGTATCATTGCCTTTGGATGGGGAGATCCTCGTTAAAGACGCACAAAAAGGGAGTAGGGTATTTGATGCGATATGTTTTTAAAAATGTAAATGCCAAAGAGAGAGCGAAGATAAAGACAAAGAACCAAAGACTGGAGGAGGCAGCCAGGAGGGAGGTGTAATAAGATGATGAAGGTGATGACGATGATGATGAACAAGAACAAGATCAAGAAGAATATAAACAAAAACCAGATCATCAACTGAAACAACATAAACAACATCAAAAACAACAAACAAACAAACAAACAAACAAAAAAAAAGAAAAGAAAAGTGTGGACGTGGGAACGAAAAAAGGCAGAGGACCCAAGCCAGATGATAAGAACTGCTTTCAACCTCCCTCTTCTTTTTCCTGTCTCGCACATACATTTAAGTGCTTCTCTATTTTTTTTTTTTTTTTTTTTTTATTTTCATCCCGCATCTCAATATAAACAAATCTGTACTGACTAACGCAAGATGTTTGATTGATTTACCAAACGCAATTCGCAGGTGCGAAAACATTGTGCGCCTCTAACTTTTCTTTATCGTAGCACCATATATATATATTATGTTGTTTTTTTTTTAAATATCTTTCACATGGGGGCAAAAAAAGACAGCAGTCACCTGCTACGTAAAAACAATTTTCCGCCCAAAAGAAAACATTTTAGATGAGCTCATAGCAACTCTGTTTTTATGGTGGAAGTTTATTGAATCATGGTGATGATGATGATAAAAGTAATAATAACATATTATGGGAGTAGCAATAGTGAAAAAGAAAGGTAATAGTATAGTTGTAACAAACTTAACGACAGTAATAAAAAGAATAACTATTATTATAATTAGAATCAAAATATTAAACAACAACAACAACAACAACAACAATAATAGTAGTAGTAGTAGTAGTAGTAGTAGTAGTAGTAGTAGTAGTAGTAGTAGTAGTAGTAGTAGATAATAATAATAATAATAATAATAATAATAATAATAATAATAATAATAATAATAATGGTAGTAATAGTAGTAATAATAATAATAATAATAATAATAATAATAATAATAATAATAATAATAATAATAATAATAATAATAATAATAATAATAAAAAAAATAATCATAATAATAATAATAATAATAATAATAATAATAATAATAATAATAATAATAATAATAATAATAATAATTTTTAATGATCTTCACCGTCATCATTACCATTGATCGGATCATCATCATCATCATCATCATAATCAAAGATGTTATGACAACAAGATATGTAATTAAAAGGGGTCAATATTTTGGAAACATGAGAGGTTTTGACTTTCTGTTTTTTTTAATACACGGTATGTGTTTGCTTCTTTCATATCCAACATTGGTTTCTTTCTTTAAAAAAAAAAGAAGAAGAAGAAGGAATTTATTTGAAAAGCAAAGTGTATTTAAGTAATGAGCAATTTTTTTGTTTACTCTAAAATAAAAAAGCCGGAACAAAAATTATATCAACATGCTATTAATGAAGCGGAAGCGCTATATCCTAATCCGGGAAATTCCCACACTAAAAGGTATGTGTATGCTGTTTACTTATTTATTTATTCTCTTTAGTTTGTTTCAGGTTTGTTTCTTTTTTGTTTTGTTTTTTTAACTTCTTCTTTTCCTTCCCTCCAGTGCTTTGGAATGAAGGGAATTCGTCCCATTTTGGCAATGAAAAATTGAATAAGCTTTCGATGCCGTATATAAGATATTTACAGAGTTACAAATATCACCAGAACCGCCCTTACTGTTGCGCACGTCTACGGGCGATTTATTTACAAATTGGCGAATAAAGCTCTTTCCTTACATTGTAAAAAGGAAACAGGTATGTAATGATCAACTAATCCAAGAAACCTGCATAAAACATGGGAAATCAGCTAATTTTATACTTTAAAAAAAAAATAATAAAAACATATTCAAGGATCCTTCTAAACGCTTTTTATGTGGCTATGAATTCCTACGAAAAAAAAATGCCTAAAGGTGCACATTTTTGCCCGAATTCCTATGTGCCCACATATTTTAATTTACTGCATGACTAAGGATAGATGTATATAAATGGGGATTTTTGAAGATTGGCTAACTATTCTTATTTTATTATATTTATGGAATCATTTTTCCCCCTTATTTTTCATCTAAACGATTCAGGAGGAAGAAATAGTGAAGAATTGTCTTCATAGATGATTTTTATAGAGGATCGGAGGGAGAGGAGGAGGAGGAGGAGGAGTAATGAGAGGGATGTGGCTAAAGAGAAATAAATTAAGAGGATAAAACTACTTTTTCAAGGAGTGCTTGTTTGCCGTTTGTTTTTGTTATTTTGTCTTTAGTGTTCAATCTCTCGAGATTGTTGGGATTTCCTCGATTTCAGCCTTTCGTCTAGGCCAGGTCACACAATGAGGGGTCTCGAACTTACATCATTAATGCATGGGCTTATTCTTTCGTCTGGATTGTAACCTGGGAGAACATGGTTTAGCTCAAGCAGAGAGAGAGAGAGAGAGAGAGAGAGAGAGAGAGAGAGAGAGAGAGAGAGAGAGAGAGAGAGAGAGAGAGAGAGAGAGAGAGAGAGAGAGAGAGAGAGAGAGAGAGAGATATTGAGGGCAAATATATCCATATGGAAAAAGAAGCACAAAGATTTTGACCTGGGGGGGGTTATAAGGAATGAAAGTTTTGATAATGAAAGGCGGGTAGTAGCGATGCTTGAACGCATATATATATATATATATATATATATATATATATATATATATATATATATATAGAGAGAGAGAGAGAGAGAGAGAGAGAGAGAGAGAGAGAGAGAGAGAGAGAGAGAGAGAGAGAGAGAGAGAGAGAGGATTTTGAGAATATTTCGATACTAAATATGACGATGCTGGAGTCAAAGAGTGGTCTCCTCAAGTACGATTCCCCTACCGAACCACAACCGGACTGAGAGAGGGGAGCAGAGGAGAGAGAGAGAGAGAGAGAGAGAGAGAGAGAGAGAGAGAGAGAGAGAGAGAGAGAGAGAGAGAGAGAGAGAGAGAGAGAGACTGTATCTGGGACGAACTCCAACATTTATTAATTTTGTTCAGTGATGCGAGACTATCGTAATGTGTGAGTTCCGTAGACTAATTTGGCAATGGAGAAAATTGAATATTTTTTCCCAAAAGAATCTCAAATAATTTTTCAGTTAACGAAGCTGGAAATTGGCCTACATGCAGTTTTTCGCCCGTGAACACTCTCTCTCTCTCTCTCTCTCTCTCTCTCTCTCTCTCTCTCTCTCTCTCTCTCTCTCTCTCTCTCTCTCTCTCTCTCTCTCTCTCTCTCTCTCTCTCTCTCTCTCTCTCTCTCTCTCTCTCTCTCTCTCTCTCTCTCTCTCTCTTCCCCCCCCTCCCCACTTCCTACCTCTTCGGGCGTGTAGGTATTTACAATTATTTATATCTCGCAGATTACTTATCTTCGGCTGGAACTTGTTGAAACGAAACGTTTTGTTTTTTTTTGTTTGTTGTTTTTTTATCAATTTGCAATAAAATAATATGTGAGAGCGAAAGACGGAGGTGGGTAAAGCAGAAGAAGAAGAAAAGTGTGGAAGAAGAGCAGAGGCAGGAGAAGAAGAAGGAAAAGGTGGAGGATAAAGAGGAGGAGAAAATGGGTTGACTGCATCAGATGTGTCTGAATGTAATGAACAGAAATAGTCGTACTTGCCTCAATGCAGATAATTATAATTATTTCCATCGCTTTATATCTACAACGTTAACAGAACAGTTACGTTAGACGGAAAAAAAAAACATCGATATTTCAAATGGATTCCAATCACAGGAAAAAAGAAAAATAAAGCCTGAATCAATGTTCTGTATTTTCGTTTGCATGGTGTGCTAAATGCGAAATACAACAAAGTTGTGTCGTAAGCATTACAAATTTGGGTAGGTCGAAGAGGGCGGAACGAGTGAGCTCGCAAAGCAGATGTCGAAATATGTTTTATGTCCAAAAAAAAAAAAAGAAAGACAGGGAAAATGGTATGGCCTACACTGTATTTTTTCCCACCTTTAAAAAAATGAAATAAAATAAAGGGAAGAAGAGGAAGAAAAAAAAAACACAGGGTGTTAATGTAAGAAGCACAGGCTTGCTGTTCACTCAACGATACAGGCTACTGATGCTGTAGAGGGGGTAGAACTTAAGCAGAGCCAAGGTTGGTGAAATAGCCTGGCCTGACCTGGTCTTAGAGCTACAAGTTAGTAAGACAGGTGCTGCTGCTGTTGCTGCTGCTGTTACTGCTGCCTCTGGAAGAGGAATTACTCATGTTGCTTCTCACGACGAGAGGAAAGCTATCACGGTAAACAAACAACCTAGCTATTTTTTAAAACCGTTTTCTTTCCTTTCCCTCATGAATTTTTTAAACGACAAAAAAAAAAAAGGAGGGGGAGGGAGAGAGAAAGAGAGAGAAGTTCGTACAATCAACAACTTATGCGCGTTCGAAAAATCCTCTTTCGGGAAAATTCAGCAAGGGAGGGCGGGAGAAAATAATTGTAAACATTTAGAACATACGGTTAGACACAATTAAAATAATGTTTCGCCTCTGTGGGAAAGATGAATCTACAGAAATTTCAACCATAATTTTGACGCATCCAAGTGTCAGAAACACAAAACGTAGAGTGGATTCCAAGTTCAAATTGTCTATATTCAGCACGTTGATAATTTCTGATCAAAACTTCTCACTGCTTTGCAATGGTATTTATTTGACGATTGGTTTGTTGTTGTTGTTGTTGTTGTTGTTAATTATTTTGACGATAGAGGTTTCATTAAAAAGCCACGATCTCCTAACAAACAGATCACTAATAATGTTTAGGACATCTCCGGAATTCCCTGATCCTGTTACTCCAAAAGCTCAACATTTCAGTGAGATACCATCGTAGATTTGATGACAAAGACTTTTTTATTTTTTTATTTATTTATTTATTTATTTATTTATTTATTTATTTTTATTTTTTTGGGGGGGTGTCGGGTTTTGAAGGCTGAACGACAAAACGCCTCGACGAAAATCTATTTACGTCGGGCTTAATAACTAATGAAGAGTGGTGCAACATCAGACCAACAAACTTACAATCAACTTCGACTTCATCTTTATTTCGACCCAGCCATGCAGCACACGAACATGGATCAAGAATATAGCCTAGTACTCACCTGGGCGGCATCCTCGGGAACGGCGGCAACGGCGGAAACTGGGCGTACTGGTACGCGTGCAGTATACTCCACATGGCCGACATGTTGCCCTCACCGGGCCTGGGCGGGCCGTGGTGGGGGAGGTGCGGGTGGTGGTGCGGGTGATGGTGCGGATGGTGCGGGTGGGGATGCCCTTGCGGGGAGGGCAGTGCCCGCCGCGGCACGTCCGTCCAGTAGGCCAGGGCAGCAGCTTGGTGGGACGCGGGGTCCACCAGTCCTACACCCGGGATATCACGACGATTCTATGGCTGGTCGGTTTCCGGTGGAAGGGAAGGGTCCTTTCCCGGCCTGCTGCTTCCAATAAAAAAAATCTTAAAGTGGTCCACGAAACAGGAAGATGTTGAAGACGTGTCCTGACGTCGCTTCCCGTAGACGAGGCAGGTGGCGAGATTGTGACTTATGTTATTTATATCATATCTTCCGAGCAGGCGTCCATGAACGTGCGGCTAAAATTTCAAGCGATTCGGACCAGCCCGAAACAGGCGAACATAACTGTGGAGGAAGTCGTGGCTCTCCACGACCACTTGTTACTGACGATTGGAATGGCGTGAACTTGTCTTGTGGAAGCGGTGATGACGCCCATTTACATCACGTCCGGGCGGAAAATTTTTGGCGGCAATTTACATGTTTCTTTTCTAATACAGATATCTTCTTCACGGTCCTTGCACACGATACAAAGTCATTTTATAATGTTATAAAATCCACACTTTTATAAATAATATCTTTTCAAACGGTAGTCCATTTCAAAGTAGGGTTCTTGTCTCAGATCTAGATTACACACGAAAAATAAGCAGGTTACCCTCGTACAGGAACGGTTTACTTTCTTCTGCCTTTTTATTTATTTATTTTTTTCGGGAGAAAAAGGGGGGGGGGGAGGTTGTGCTCAGATTACGGTAATGAAAAGTAGAATCAAAGGATTCAGAGAAGGAGAGACAGACAGACAGAGAGAGTAAGGGATAGAGCAATGGCCTTACTTCGAACTTCCCACCGAGTCAATGACTAATCTGCCTACGTTAATAGTACCGGTAACCAACCCTCACCGCCCCTTCGTCCCTTACGCCGAAGAAAAATATCTCACACCGGCCTCTGTATCCTCGGGTGCATGGGTTGACCCGCGGTGACCCCTGAACGCCACAGATTGAACACCATAGAACACCCCTAAACCTGTTACCTTTTTTCCAAAGCGAAGGGCCCATCCTACTGGAAATCACAGGACCTGCTACCAAGGACCATTCACAAAATAGAAGTCAAAACTATTTCTCGGGGACTTCGGAGACGTAAATAATACGCCCGGCGGGGGGACACTTGATGTGAAGGAGGGACTTGCGGGGACGTGTAAACAATATAGAGGGAGAGTGTGCAAACCACGACTACCGAATGATACAACAACAAAGCGGTTCAAGAGGGAGAATCCCAGAGGAGAGGAAAGCTGCGAGCTATGCTGCGGCGAAACGGGTCAAGCGTGCGACAATCTACTCAACCGACCACCGGGAAGTCGATGGACAAGTGAATCGCACTTTCGAGTACCGCCAGGGTATACGTTGATTTTTTTTTTTTTAAACGCTTCCTTTCTTTATATGGTCAAAACTATTGAATGTAGTCTGTTTGATTTTTTACAATTTGGTTTGACTGCGAATCTTTGTGACATATATATATATTCTTCCGGGGACATTTAAAAAAAAAACTACTGACTTTAAAAAAAAAAAAAAGAATTGCATCATAGGATAGGAGGATGGAGCTATCTGTACTGAATTCACCAAGAAAATGAATTAACGATTGGAAAAAAAAAAGCGCTTAAACTTTTCGACATATTGCAGGACTGCCCACAGTACAACCTTATGAAGGAAAAGTTCTGGGTCTGAGGAAAACCCAACAAACCTGGACATGAAGCCAAAGAGAAGCTTTGAGGATCTGTGCTGCAAGGAAACGTGAGAAGGAGACGAGCCTTGCCATCTAAAGCAAACGAGAAGAAGAAGAAGAAGAAGAAGAAGAAGAAGAAGAAGAAGAAGAAGAAGAAGAAGAAGAAGAAGAAGAAGAAGAAGAAGAAGAAGAAGGAAGAAGAAGAAGAAGAAGGAAGAAGAAGAAGAAGAAGAAGAAGAAGAAGAAGAAGAAGAAGAAGAAGAAGAAGAAGAAGAAGAAGAAGAAGAAGAAGAAGAGGAGGGGGAGAAACGCTGAAGTGCGATATAACGCACCCTTTGACGTCAAAGTCCAGGGTCACACTACAACAATTCCATAAACGCCTATGTGACAATTTGAAACCGAGTCGCGAAACTTCGCTAATTGCATTACAAAGCCCAGGTAGCAGCAAAGTTTACTAACACCGTCCGACCATCGCTGCCCGAGCTCTGTGGAAAGGTGGAAAGTGACGCAAAAACCAATCAAATGTCAACCCCTTTGAAGAAAAACAGAAAGGCGTCCGTAACGACGCGTATAGCGCGTCCTTCACCGCTGACGTCATTCACGCCTCTTGAACCAAAGAGTGATGTTGCGAGCGCGGTTGCAGCGCGGAAGAACTCCCCGGAGGAACCCCGACAGCCCAGTAAAGGACCAGGTGGTGGCTTTGGTCGAGAGCGAGAGCAAACAATTTTCAACAAGGGCCTCACGAGCTATAGCTAGCGCTGGGGAAAAAGAGTTCTTTCATGAGAGGAATCTTCCTTCAGGAAGTCCCAATCAGCGAAAACACCGGGTCACCCCACCCACCTGAGCGAGTGCTGCTCGGCAAAAGGATACATTTGGATAAAGCGAGGTGGAGCCAAGTGGTTCAAGTCTCCTCGAGAGAAAGAAAAGTGTCGCACGAGAAAACTTATAAAATGTATACACGCCGAGAGCAGTCGGGGGGGAAATCCCAGAAATTACATTTCGTCACGCGCTGGTCAAGACGACAGCAAGGAGAAAGAAGTCCTTTTCCTTTCATTATTTTTAAGTTGCATCTTATCATTTAGGAGCGTGACTGTATAATAACTTGTCGATTGACTTAAATTCAGAGTTTGTACAAATGATTGTACACTGAACAATCGCAATCTGACAAAAGAAAAAAATGCTTTATTTATAATTATCATTCACCGTTATTTTTTGCTTATTGTTCAGAGGATGTGGAGTGGGGTGGGGTGGGTTTTTTTTTCTCTCTACAATTTTTTTCTTTTGTGAGATTGCGATTGTTCAGTTTACAATCATTTGTACAAACTCTGAATTTAAGTCAATCGACAAGTTATTATACAGTCACGCTCCTAAATGATAAGATGCAACTTAAAAATAATGAAAGGAAAAGGACTTCTTTCTCCTTGCTGTCGTCTTGACCACCGCGTGACGAAATGTAATTTCTGGGATTTTCCCCCGACTACTCTCGGATTTTCCCCCGACTATAGTTTTGTCCGATAAATCTCTAATAATATTAGTCCTAAGCTATATAATATAAAATAAATCCTTCTTTAATCTCTCAGGTACGGATAAATCATGGGCAGCTTTAACTTCTCGCTAGACAGAGCACCTTTTCAGCGCGTTTCGTTCGAATCTAAACAGCCTGAAACATGGTTGTTTAGAAGGTTCTTTGTAGGGATGCGATTCCACAAAGAGTTATGCTACCCATTTCGAAGTCATGAGCTCTACTTTAACTCGTTGTTAAAGAAAAACATAAATGAGTACTTGAGAAAACTTACAGCAATCTTTTTTCTTTTCTTTTTTTTTTTTTTTTTTTTTTTGAGAGTTTTGCTTAATCTTCAAAATCATTTTGATCGTTGTACAAAACTCACGACTTCTGACAACGGGACATAACTCTTTGTCAAATCGCATTCCCTATAACAGATTGGGAGTTTACAGAGGTCGCTCTATACCTGTATTTTTTCTAGCTGACATTTTTTTTTTAGTATTATTATTAAATCATACCAATACATACGAAAAAAATCGAGAGAGAGAGAGAGAGAGAGAGAGAGAGAGAGAGAGAGAGAGAGAGAGAGAGAGAGAGAGAGAGAGAGAGAGAGGGGATGGTAGGAAATGTCACATAGGTCTTTACGATATCGGAAAATGTCAAGACGCACTCGCTATTCATGTATCATCAGTGCCTAAAAGCAGTCAGTTAAAATGCGAAAATCTGAATTGAAGAAAGCGACCTCGAAACAAAAGATAAACGTTAAAAAAATACGCGACGGCAGAAAGTAAAGGGAGAGAAGAGAGAGAGAGAGAGAGAGAGAGAGAGAGAGAGAGAGAGACAGACAGACAGACAGACAGACAGACAGACAGACTTTTCTCCCGTCAAACCTTACAGGAAGGTAAAGAAAAATAAACCTCTGTAAAGAAAAATATGGAGAGAGATCTCGTAAGAATATTATCGCTCGTTAAGTAAATCGAGGGGAAAAGGTGTGTGTGTGGTATGGGTGGGTGTCGAGAAGGGCATTAGCACCACAACACTGTGACACAGTGCTCCCATTACAGCTAGTGCTAACTAGATCTAGATTCTAAAACATAACATAACACACAGCCGTTCAACATTTTTCTCTAGACTTTACTGTAGTCTGCGTGGGGCGGGCTAAACTCTCTAAAGCCAGTTTGCCTGTTGCAAGCCAGGAAGACAAAATAATCTATTATATCCGAGAGATCTGCCGTTTTGAAAAGAGTCCTTTCACGACCTGAACGGCTGGTGAAAAGGACCAGATGAAACTCGTGCAAGGAGGAGCCACTTAGAAAAAAAAAAAGGAATTAAAAAAGAAAACCCTTTTCATGTGTGTTTGTGTGGGGGGAAGACACAGAGAGACAGAGACAGGGAGAGAGGAGGTAAAAGGCGAGAATTCCTCAAGTTGCTCTTTATGGGTTTGCTCCCCACCCTTGAAACACCCGAAGAAAATGGCCGCCAAGGAGCTCTGCACTCGGGGGGTGAAGGTGAACCCCTCTCCTGTTGCACTTTCTCACTCAAGCACAAAATAAATAATTAACCGGTGACGAGACTTTTTTTTTTCCTTTCTTTTAAATTATACGTGTACACCCTTTTTCTTTGTATTTGAGTTACGCTTCTGAAACGGGTGTAATCCTGAAATTTATGGTTGATATATTTTTTTTTATATAAATCATCATCATCATCATCATTATTATCATCATTATTATTTTTGTTGTTGTTGTTGCTATTATTACTATAATCATCATTGTCATTATTCCATAACTGATAAACGTTGAGGGTTTTGCTGATAAACTTCATACCCATTAGGAATGGTGCTTTGACAACTAAGTTCATTGTATCCAGGAGGCAGACCAACACGAATCACCCGAGGGTATTGCAGAATATCTTGTTTGTTTTACAGGGATAGTTTTGGAGATAAACTGGAAATTTTGATCATTTCCTTAAAAACAATGGTTTCCTTTATTTATAAAAAAAAAAAAAGAAAGAAAGAAAGAAAGAAAGAAACAGAAAGAAGGAACTTCAGACTGATTTGAGTACCAAATGTTTTACCCCCCGGAAAAAAAAAATCCAGTCACACAGGCTGAGACAGAAATAAACGAGACAGCAAGCAGTAAGTCATAATTGGGGCGCAAAGAGACAGTGTGAAAGACAAGAGAGGCTGACAGACAGACAGACAGACAGACACACCGACAGACAATTAGATAGAAAGAAAAC